>JAUJYV010000319.1:0-53454 GCA_033995625.1 Ophyiulus pilosus
GCTTTGAGATGCGAGCAAATTGACATACGAGCAAGGTTACGGAACGAATTAAACTCGTATCTCGAGGTATCACTGTACTAGATGACCTACATTTGTGTCATCATAGGGTGACCGCTCAAATCAATATCCTGGATATAATGGTAGTTAGTGGTTTAGACCTACTTTACAATTATAATTAGCTGAAGTGACATGTCGGCAGAATGGGACGATACCGTCTTAATTGGTTCCTATACGTTTAATTTTTAATGCGTAATTATTTAATTTTTCACGGAACCCTTTACTTTACCGGCGGTATTTTCAGAAATTAGTTTTTTGTTTGAAAGGCCGGTCATTTAGCTCACGTTTTGTGGCGAACTTGACAAAAGGATACATCATTAGATCATTTCTGTCACATATACAGTGTTTTTAAAACCATTTTATTTAATTTATGAATTATTAGATAACATTTATTTATGATTGACCCAATTAGACGAAATGTACTTCAACTAGGGAATTAAAACTCAATTAAACTGAAAAATACCATCATTAGTGGACGTCCTTTTTGAATGGCCCCATATTACAGATTACGTAAAACGGGGAAACCCCTTTTCGACTGATTATACCATCTAGTGGCGAGTTTTGGCACTTGAATCTATTAATAGTACAGGGTCTACGAAATTCGTTTGTTTTTAATTTTAATATGTTCTAAAGTATGTATTCAACATTATGTATGACATATTGGTATGGGTAGTGTGGGTTTTTTAAGCGATTACAGAAAACGTTTATAGCTCGACCATTTGAAGTTTACCGACCCGTTTTCGCGGTTTGGACTTTAGCCGCTGTAGGAGGAGTTTCTTTTTAAATTGGCCTACGGCGTTTGCAATCCTAGCGGTCAAAGTTGAAAAATTTCGGTAGAACTTTCAATTGCCACTTGTGCTTTCTGGATTGCGGTGTTCGTGCAGCTTACTTAGAACTGTTTAGGATGAACCAAGAAGTTTCAAAAATAGATGCCGGAGTAAGTACAAAAACTTTCTATCAATATCGATTTTTAATTATTATGGTGTAAACTATGCCATGGATGAACCACATGCGCATAGCCTAATTAAACTTACAACTCAAGCATATGTCGTAGGTGTAAATTAACATATTTGACAATCTTGTTTATATATTCAGCTGCATGCGTAATAAGAATCCGAAAATATATCAGTAACTGAACAGAATCTAGATCGTGAAGTATGTATTTGTTAAATATATATCGCATACAAAAATTGTGAAAACATGGCGGAAAATCATGTTTGTACATGTGCTGATGTACGTTTTCTCATTCAGAATAATGCCATAATTTGCAATTCAAATACGTTTCCCATTATTAATTGAGTTTGCATGATCGATTGCTTCTCAAAATGCCAATCTTAAGTTATTCATACTCTAAAAAAACTACTATTTGCTTTTTTAAATTCAGAGATGTCTCTGCAATAGGCCACCGAACCGCATCATTTGTAGAATGTGTGGGTATTCTGTAATTGGGCGTATTCGGCGTATTTGCGCAACGCATCCCAAAACAAAGTATTTGATGGATTACGACTGTTGTCCAAATTGCTTGGGATTGCTTGATTGCCTTGTAGAATACTCGAGAGAATCCATTTCTTCAACTTCAACTAGATCCTGTGAATCGCGACCGAGCTTGGTCCAAAAATAAGGTGAATTTACAATGTTCTTTTGCACTTCTCTACTTGCAGCGTGTATAGTATCATTAATACGTTACTTTATGTTGATATGGTACTTGTAGATATATATTATTATTATCTTTAAAAAAATAAAACGCGCCATCTGTAAGTCCCCTTTTATTGGTCGTGGAATCCCTAAAATAAACCCCTTGGATAAGTGTAAACACGTGTTTGTAAACTTGTAAAATGTTTGGGCTATTAAATTTCTGAGCTTTTAAACATAATTGGACACTTGAGAAAATAGTTTTTATTTCACAGCTTTGGTATTTTTGATTTGCCAATAGGAAATTTACTATTTTTTTTTGTTATAATATTTTTAATTAAAAAAAGAAAATGTTTTTTTCTTCAAATCTGGACAATAAAAATTACAGAATGCAATTTGCTTACATGTTTATAATGACCGTAATTTAAAGAAAATAAATATAGGCTTTTCAATTTTTCAAAAAATTTCTTTGCAATTAATCTTTAAATTGAAAGTTTTAAATTGAAAACTGCTATATTTAGTATTTTCCTACATTCATTTTAGCATGTTCATTATTAATATTATAATATTCCACATTTACAAAATTATTTATAACTTTGTTAGCTAATTTTGCTAGACAACAATTTTTAAAACCTGTACGCTTTTCATGTATTAATTATTAATTGTTTTCATTTCAGGGTCGGAATTTTACATTTGCGATTGTTCTTGAGAGGGCCTATTATGCCAAAAACCGCAAAAAGTGTACATTTTTTCTATTTAATCTAAGTTATGTTTTTTGTTTTTTATTTGTAATGTCGCCATTCATTCAAAGACTGAACAAAATCTAGCAGACGACGAAAGTGACGTCGTTTCCTGTGATATTTCCGTTATGGCGGCTCGGTTGATTCGCGTTTTTTGGTATTTTCTGTTCGAGTTTTCGGGATCTGAATATTGTTCAAACAGTTCTTGAGAATAAATATTTTGTTTACTATTCGCTTTATGGATTGTACGGCTTTATGACAAACATTTTGAAGGTTAAGTACAGCTGTGACTAGTGAACAAGTTCGATATTTGGCTGCGATGGATCAGAGGTATTTGAATCTTAGGAGGCGATTGGATCACCTGGGCTATAGGCAACCTTTTACTCCGGACAGTTTGTTATTGATAGAGAAATTGCTTACTGACTTGATACAGCAGACTGACCACCTTAAAAGTGTTCATCGCGACCCAACACATAAGGTACGGAGAACGTCAAATCAATAGGGTTTCTAATGAAAGGGGGCATAGCTTGGCGATTATGTAATAGCTTTGAAATTAAATTAGACTAATTACATATATTGTTGTCTTGTCAAGTACGCTGGCATATGATCTTGATCTTCAAACACGTTTAGCAATTGCATAATGGGGTGTCCTAAAATGAATATGAGAAACAATTAAGCTACGTACGTAGTTTTAATTTGTAAATGCTTGGAATTTTAATGCTGACATGGCAATTTAATGCAACTTCAAAAAAACTCCTCAGATACACCTCAAAGTACCCCATTGTAGAGCGTAAATTAATCTAATAATACTCTTCTCAGTGTTATCATGCAGAAACAAAGCTAATAGTTATATGTTGACATATGCTCGCTTATCCAGTTCATATATTTCACATAGTCTATGGGAGTGACAGTTTGTCATAAATTTCAATGTCCTCGTTTTTCCTATGTTTAGAAATATATACATTGTAAGGAACCATGTAGCTGCGATCATTCCAATTATGGGAGCTTAGTAAAGGAAAACAATGAGCTACATCGCCAAGTTATAAAGATCAAGGAAGACTGTGATAAAGACTTAAAAGGTAAGATTTGATGGTAAATATAGCTCTTCAATTATAGGATCACATATCCTAGTATTTTCAGCATATATTAAAATTCAGGGCTATTACCAGAATGATAACCTAGTACTCATATTATTTTAATCGTTCATTATTCTTTCTTTGCTCTTGCTTTTTCTTAAAAAGTTCATTTATTTGGCAGAGCTAAATCATTAAAAACAAACTCACTCACTCACTAATTTAAATATTCGGTTTTGAATGTAGCTGACGTAATGTTTATTTTTTAATTTTTAGCCTTAAATTCCCAACTACGCAAAATAGAAAGCCAAAATGTTGATCTCCAGTTTCTCAACAACCAGTATTTTCTTAAAATTCAACAACTTGAAAAAGAATCCAAGCTTAAATCTGATAAGTTGCAAGACTATCAAGAGAAAAATCTACAGGCTGTCATTCAAACTTCAGGTTTGTTCCTCGAAATGAAAAATGTAAATGCGATCTAAGCAAGTATAAAGTTTTCCGATAAAATCTCGTAACTGACTGAATCGGTTATTTATAAATTAGCAAAGAAAAACAGTTTTCCATTTCGGCACCAGCGCTTGGATATTGATGCATTAGTCCCTCCAAGTGCAGCAAAGCCAGTCCAGGTGGACAACTTTAAGAAGCAATCTCAAGATCTACAGTATGTAGACTTATTGCGAGTTGCAAACGATCAGATTGCACAGCTTAGCTCAGAAATGGATGGACTTAAGCTGTCAATTGAGCAAGGCAATGACGTAATCAACAGTCTCAAGAAAAAAGTAAGTTGAATGGTTTTGTGGAACAGCATAGGTGTTGTGTATCTCAATGAATGACTTTAATTTGTGGTCATCAGGTGGACGTTACCAACATTGAGAATGAGAGACTAGCACATCTTTTAGAAAATACAGCCCTTCATTATAAAGGCACGCATGTCGATAACATTCATGCCTGCAACGACCATCACATTGTAGCTCATCTCAATTTTGAGGTAAGAATTACGCATGAAAATAAAAGCTGCCCAATTAGAAAAAAATCTGACTAAAAATATCCAATCAGTTCCTTAAAATTAAAAAAAAAAAATGATGAGATAAGTTGGATAACTTTTTTGTTAAAATTGCAACTTATTGTCCCTAGAATGAGCATTTGAAGCGCTTAAACCAAGATTTGGAAAAGCAGCTGAAACAAGCCATTAATGCCAGTCGTGAGGTTCATGCAAAGACATCGAATCTCACGAATCAAAACCTGCAGCTCGAATTGGAGTTAAATGACGTGGATAAAGTGGCGCAAGCGTTGAAGAAACAGAAAGATGAATTGGTCTGTGTGGCTGATAAAGAGATGAATGAAGCTAAGGTAATTTGCAAGTATTTTGTTTTAAATCCGTCGTAGAATTCATATGCTTTCGGTCGGCTTACATTTTTAAAACACTTCAATTTAATAGGTAGAGGTTGAAAAGTTGTACAAGGAAGTAGAAAGGCTAAACGAAGAATGTGTCCAACTTAAAAATGTAAGGCTTTGTTGGTATATATTTATATTTCTTTATGGATTTTCAATTCAATATTTTCTTATAAAGGGGTCTTCATGAAATAAAAATAAATCTTCAATAGGAGATATTCTTGGTTGAGCATAATGAGTGTGTCTAAAAATTTTAAAAAGCTGAATATTGGAAAGTGGTCAATGATGCATTTTATATACAGATTACATTTATTGATTTCTAAAATAACGAATTTTCAGGATAAAGATTCATTACTTCAAGATAAATCCAGGCTTACCTCGGCATTGGCCAATTGTGAATCAAAGCAAAATACGCTAACCGATGCATCGGAGCACTGGAAAAAAAGTGCGGCAGAAATCGAGGAAAGATTGCGTAAAATGACAGTACAGTGTAATATTTTTTTTACAACATATTTGTTTTTGGTAAGCGTTTCCTTTATAATCTCCAAACATTAAATTGTAATTTTATCATTCACTTTTAGATGACGAGCTTCACGAAAAACTCAACAAGGTTCTTACTGCTGCTGGTCCAGGTGGAAATTCAACTATTGAAAATTACTGTCAACAAATTGTCCAATCCATTGAAAAACAGCGGGATTATTATAAGGAACAGGTTGAACAAATTTCTCGGCAGTTAAATGGAAAACCTGCAAGCGACCAATATCCAACAAGCACTCCTATTGGAAAGCATCCGGTTCCTGGATTCCAGGTATCTAAAAATTATGTTTAGATCAACACAGGAAAATAAAATAATTCATACTTATAACCAAATGATATTTAACCTAAGATTAATATTAAAATTCACGCACTCACGAGTGCCTAAATTGAGAAGCCTTTGCACTATTTTAAACCTTAAGCTCATAAAATAATTTTTTTTTTATCTTAAGATGGATCCATTGGTTAAACTTTTAGAAGAAGAGCGTGATCTTTACAAAAAAGAATGCCTCAAACTAAAACCTGGAATGTTGCCCCAAATTACATCACATCAGGAATCAAATCAGGTAGGTGAATATTACATCCTTGATACTTAGGTGAATAATTAATGATATATCCATGATCTTTACTGCATTATATAACTATTCTCTTTACATAATTTTTATACACTGGTGTTACTTTGATAAATTATTACTGAATATTTTACAACACTGAATTTTCGCTTTAAAATTAGATGCTCTAGTAGCTGTACGCACTTAAAAACCATAATTTTCTTTATAAAATATTAATAATGTCGATTCTAATAGGTCGTTGAACTGCAAAATCAAATTCGAGAAGTTATTGCAGAAAAGGAAGAGTTAAATCGGACTCTGGATTCCTTAGAAAAACATATCGAAGATGTTAGTTTTTGCTGTCTTACCTTCTTTATGAAGATGGTCTGTTGAAGTGGTTTCGAATACTAATCCAGTTTTTGTTTTATTAGTTAAATAATAATTTGCGGTATGTTACTCAGGATCGAGACAAATTAAAGGAACTCTACGAGAAACAGGTATTTTAAAAGTGTTAAAAAATATAAAATAAATGGATCTTACACACCAGATGACATTACGTCATTTTTAAATAATCGTTTTTGTGTAATCTGCATGGAATCCGTGGTGATAATATTGGAGTTTGTGATTGATAGTAAAATTATTTTGATTCCTTTACATTTTTATCAGAAACATCTAAAGGAAAATACAGAAATAAATGTTCCTAGAAAGGCAACTTCTGACGATATTATTAAGCAGGCCCAGTGCGAACGTGACTTGGCTAGAGCGGAATTTCAAAGATTGATTACAGCAAACGAGGAGTATAAAAATCGGTTAAAAGTAATGTTGTATTTTTTTTTTTTTTTTTTTCTAAATTAAAAATTTCATAGAAAAATTATGTTTTTTAATTTAATTTATTTTAATATATAATCAAATAGTTAGCAACTGAAACCCAGATTTCTGAACGAAGAAGATTGGACAAGAGGATCACAGATCTTGAAGCACAGTTATTAGCAGTATGTTGACTGAATTTTTATTCTATTTATACAAATTATGAAAAGTTGCAAATTCTTAACTTGAAAATTGTAGACAAAATAGTCAAAAATCAATCAAAAATTATTCAAAAATTGATAAATTGTAAGGAAAATATTTAGACCACCTAACATAAATTTCAGCATATGATCGTATTTATATGTACAGATATTCTAGAAACTCCTTGGAGAATTCCTAGACTGAGAAAAAAAAAAATTGAAAACATTGCAGAAAAATAATGATTTTGAAAAATTTTGAAAACTTGGAAGAAGAAACATGTTTTATTAATGTTCTTATAATTCTTCTAAATTTGACCTTGCCATATTTATATTATAGCTTTTCATTTTTACTAACATCATTGCATCGTTTTAATTAAATTCATTGTAGGGCAACTTTGAATGCGCCGATTTATTATCTAAAAACAGCTCTTATCAAGCCATCATAGCTTCGAAAGAGGATCAGCTTCAGGAACTTCATACCCAAATCTTGGAGCTTCAAAATGAAGCAATGAATGAAAGAAGCAAAGCAAACAAATTACAGTAAGGGAAGAGCACAATTGCAATAATGAATGTATTTAACTTGTGAATGTTGATAAACGGCAATCTTTTTCATTTCAAGAATAATGGCTCAGCAATCAGATAAAACTTTGAAAGATTCACAAAGAATTTTGACGCAAAATGTGTCGGAAAAAAGTCAGGTAGAAAAAAGGATACAGGATCTTGAAGCGCAAATAGGTAAACATCACTACTTACATTTTAAGTATGCGGATTTGAGAATTATTTAGTTTTAAGAATATGGTTCATTGCAGACAGGCTTAATCAAGTGATTAATCAACAAAAGGATGAAATCACGTCCTTGCAAAAGTCCAGGCTGGCAATAGATAAAGAAAAAGATGCTTTCCAAATGGAAGTAGATTATAAGGCTGAACAAATAGATGCTTTGCAGCAAGAATTATCAAAAAAGGTTGATGGACTTTGTTAAATACTTCAATTGCCACAAATGATATTTCCATTTTAATAACTTATTTTCTTTTTTACAGGCAAAGGAAATAGCTGATCTTAAATTTGGAATTGGGAATCTGGAATCTAGGCTAAAGTTTGTTATCAATTTATTATGACATTACAGTTTTGTTTAAAAGTCGTTAGCATTCTTTGCGAAAGCCACGTCAAATTGTTCTGAGAGAGAGTTAATTTATGATCATGTGCTGCATTTTATTACAAAATTACTACTCTTGTAAAAATATTGTATATAAAATTAATCTTTTATTATTTTAGCTTAATTATGGATGAATTTCAAGATAAGGAGAGGGACATAAAAGTCTTAAAAAGGCAAGTGGAGACTGCGAAAAGAGAAGCGGAAGAGGCAGGACGTTCACGGGAAGAAGTTCTTCGACAAATTCGACACTTGCAAGACGATATGATGGTTATGACGCGGGAAAACCAGGTAAGGTGTACATTTAAAGTGCTTCATTCGCCATGACTGGACATCGGGATTGTTTCAAAACATGTTCATTATATAAAAAAAAAAAATTCTGTATTACTTTTTGCAGGCCCTAGAACGAGATTTGCATAATGCACACGATGAGCAGGACCAGTTGAAAAGGCAAATTCAGCAATATGTGACAGAAGTTTCACGAGCTGAAGAATTGCTTCGAGACAAGGAACAAGAAAGAACGGATCTCCTAGAACAATATCAAGTCTTGACAACAGCTACATCAAATCTTGAATCGCACAAATCCCACTTGGAATCCGAAGCCAGCAACTCGCGAACCGAGTTGATTGCGAGGGAAACCGAGTTGAGGCATTCACAAGATGTCATCATTGCACTGAATATGGAAGTAGACAATGTCAGTCCCAATTCTTGGTTGCAATGATTTTTCTCGCAAAATCAAATTTGTTAATTGAAAACTTTTTTTCTCTCGCTGCTCTCAGCATTTAATCAGGCAAAGAGAAAGCGACATGCAGATAATAAATTTGCATCAAAATCTGAACAATGTGGAAACGAGCCTTCAAGAATGCCAGCGGGAGCGAGATCACCTGCAGCGCGACCTACTGGCCATGCGAGAATTATGCGTAAAACTGGATTCCAACAAGGATAATCTGTCCGACGATGTTCGAAACAAAGATCACGAAATCGAAAAGGTAAGTAATAATAAATCACTGCAGCTTCGTGATTGGAGAAATTTTTTATTTTTTATTTTGAATATTTTTTTAAAAATTTCTAGATAAAAATGAGCGTGTTTGAGAAGCAGCAACACTTGGATTCGCTTACTTCGCAAATAGCAACCCAGAAACAAGAGATTGAAAGCTTGGAACACTTGCTGGCAACCAACAGGCAGAAGGAATTCCACACCCAGTTAGAAAATCGTGACTTGAGCGACGAACTCCGCCTGATCAAAGACAGACTCGATAAAGTTGAAACTAAATTGTACGTAGATTTTCTCGTATAGCTAAATGATTCATTCACCCATCTTATGTGGTTTGGCTTTCCCTAAATTTCACAGGGAAGAACAAACACAGAATGCAACACGATACAGGAATCGTGTCACTGAGCTCGAAATCGAAGTGGAGCGTTTGAAGCGACAACTAACCAACGAGCAGTTTGAAAGGTGCGTTTATGGCAGCCTACCTGATTGTTATTCCAATGAAATATTTGTTTAAAATATTGAGCTGATTTGTTGTTTTGCTTAATGCCGACGCATTAGGGAACGGCTAAATCAGGAGGTTCGTCGCTATCGGCAAGGGTGGCCGGGCAGCACCTCCTCAGGGCGTGCTGAAACTAGTCCAAGCAACATACCAGCGCCAGCAGCATTTAGGGAAACAACAGATTCCCCACCCTTTGACACATATTCAAGGTATGTAGTATGTTAAATGGTATATTCTAAATGCATTCAGTAGCAAGTAGCTAGCCCCTCAAATCGCTTCGTACCAAAATTACATTGAGCCCTCGCCTTTATGCCTTCAAAACTTCATTTCAGTAGATCGGCCTTTGAATATCGCCGCACGCAAGATTCCAGCGTCAGTCATACAGGATTCACCAGACCTAGTTTTCCGCCTGTCGTGGTATCTGCGCCCGAAACAAACAATCCTGGTGAGGTTGGCTCTGCTTTACAAGGTGCTAGGAGTAATTTGCGTAGAAGTTCAAATCAGTCGTAAGTTCATGGAATAGGTTATATGCAGTAGTACAAAGTACGAGTGGGATTCTTTTCGATTTTTACCGATTTTAATCCTATAGAAAGCAGACAATATCAATAGAAGAGATTCACCATTCTGATAAATCGTCTAACGGTGGACATTAGAACCAGGTATCCATATGCTAAATTGGAAAAACGTATTTAAATATAAAAAATCGCCTTAATGACCCCCTTTTAACGGGATATATTTTACTGTGGTTGCTGTGAGATATCAGAGTAGCAATTATTTTCAAAAGTTGTATTGTTTACCGGTGTCATATTTATGTAAAGTGTTTTGTTGTACACAATAATCAATACAATATTTTACTATATTTATCATCTCCATTTTTCTTTGCTTCATGCCTTTCAACACTGAAAAACGAATAACACTTCGTTGTTCCTCTTGCCTGAACGCTTTCAAATGAGGCGCCATTTTGGTTTTGATAGTTTATTCGAAATTCTACATGAATTGTGGGGGCATGTAGTGACCTAAAACCAAATTTCCTGGTCTTTAAAATGGCTATTTCAGGTTTTTTTGTACGACATCTGGTTTTCGAATAATAAACGAATATGCAAGACTTTTTGACCGCCCCTCGTATAAAGTGGAAATCATCTTTGTCTGGTCACACTGTCAATAGGATTTTCCCGCCAACGCCGAACATTCCACAGGATATTTTAGTCCAAGAAGTTTTGACATCTAGGCACCGATATCTCATTTACAATGAGTTTGTGGGTTGATAAATATCGTCCAAATAAGTTAGCGAAGCTGGATTATCACCAGGAACAAGCGCAGTATTTGAAACAGTTGGTAAGTGTCTTCATATGGTTCATATCTTTGTTTTCCAAAGCTTTAATGAGTCTTTGGGCCAACGTAAAAGTACAATTAAACAATATTATTGTTCATTTAACATATAAATAATAATTAGTCAATGCTGTTGGGTAGAAAACTGCGTGTTGCCACGTTTCTAGATAACATCTTTTTACGTCTAAATAGGTAGAATCTGGAGATTTCCCGCATTTATTAGTGTATGGCCCATCGGGAGCAGGCAAGAAGACTCGTATAGCATGTTTGCTAAGAGAGCTCTACGGTCCTGGGGCTGAAAGGCTGAAGATGAGCCATCAGACCTTTACGGCACCCTCGAAAAAGCGTGTGGATATTGTGACCATTTCGAGTAATTATCACGTCGAAGTCAATCCTAGGTAGGTTAACGTGACGTACGGCCTTAATTCACATTAGCTTATCTATGCTCCATTAAGTTTTGCTCTTTCAAATCTTTCAGTGATGCAGGATTTTATGACAGAGTAGTCATTCAAGAGTTGTTGAAAAACATGGCACAGACTCATCAACTTGAAACCAGCACTCAGAAGAATTTTAAAGGTACATTTGTCCTAGTAACTATTCTGGTCCTTGCTATAATTATGCTATCCACCTAATAATCTGGAAACCTGGGTTTGGATTGACTGTCCTAACTGGTTTCCATTGCTTTCTACATTTGCATTCAGGCAATTCAAATGCCAAGATATAACTACCTGTAAAAATCGACTGAAATCATGCTAGTAAATAAAATAGAAAAAATATGTATACAATCTCTACTGAGCTACCTGTCAAGTGATGACAGCAGTTTTTCGGGCATTCGTTAGCCTTGGGCCTGTTAGAAAATTCGATGGACTAGTTCCTCTAAATATTATAAAAATACTCTCATCTGCTTAATTTTTTAAAAAAATCAATCTATAATGAAGAATTTTCTATATTCCTTGATATTTCCCCTTCCTTCATTTGGGATTATCTTTCTGTTACAGTGGTCGTTCTAAATGAGGTGGACCGTTTGACAAAAGATGCGCAGCATGCTCTCCGTCGCACTATGGAGAAGTATGTTGCTACTTGTCGATTGATTCTTTGCTGTAATTCCACCAGTCGAGTAATTCCTGCCATCAGAAGCCGATGTCTGGGAATTCGTGTATCAGCTCCAAAGCACGAAGAGGTTAGTCATCATATTTAAAGTGGTCTTAAAGTCGTGAATAGTTCCATCAGAACTGACTTAATAAGTAATGCCATCTGTCTGGCAATTGACAATGCCTTTTGTAATTTTCCAAATTTGTGCCAGGAAAATTCTGGAATTTGTCCTATCTATTCCTCTCTTTGTCCCTAAATAAAATAACCACTTCTCACAACCACTATTCACAGATAACAAACATTCTGAAATATGTGTGCAAAAAAGAGGGCTTGGATCTGCCAATTGAACTTGCCATTAGGATTGCTGAGAAATCAAATCGAAATCTGAGGAGAGCTCTCCTTATGTGTGAAGCTTGTAAAGTGCAGCAGTAAGTAAATTAATCTATTTACTATTTGTCCATTGTTCTCATTCATCCATCTTTTTTTTTAATAAAAAAACTTGGTTCTCTAATTTGTAAATATAGATATCCATTTACATCAAATCAAACCATTGCGGAAGCAGATTGGCAAGTTTATGTAAAGGAAACAGCAAATATGATTGCCCAAGAACAAAGTCCAAAGCGGTATGATTGTTGGAAACTATTTTAAATGCTTCCAGTTTTGCATGTATGCTGAACTTGATAATTTTTTTTAGTTTACTAGATGTAAGGGCTCGTCTTTATGAATTGTTATGCCATTGCATTCCACCTGACGTCATATTTAAAGTAAGTACATTTCTTTGTACATTCTTTTGTAGTGTTTCTTTTGTTACATTTCTGGTCAATTCTATATTTTGACCTTCACATTAAAGTATTACAAATGTTTTATTTTATCATAGGGATTACTCAAAGAAATGATTAAAAACTGTGATGCCGAACTGAAAATAGAAGTCACCAAAATTGCAGCAAGTTACGAGCACAGACTTCACCTTGGAAGTAAAGCAATCTACCATCTGGAGGCATTTATTGCCAAATTTATGAGCATTTATAAAAGGTTCATGGAGGAAAATCTAGCAGACATGTTTTGAATGATGATAAAAAAGTAAGTCCAACTATAAAGTTTGCAAAATATGAGATCTTTTATTTTAATGCAATATTTCCAAAAGAAACTTAACACATTATGATGATGAACTTCATGAGGTTACAATAAATTGCCACAATCTTTCAAACGTGGGTGATGTTTGTGGTAGATAAAAAAGGGAGAAGGTATACTGCTTAGTAAACAACCTATGATACTTATAACTAGTGATCAGATATTTGAAATAAATCAAGATAAAAAAAAATCACTAACTAAAATGATACAAATATCATTTGAATACAGCAAACTAGCTTTGAAGAGCTAAAAGTTAGTGGCACAGTAATTTGTCTTGTATTCAGTTGGCCAAACACGTTCAATGATTCTGTTCATATCTAATGTTACCTACACACATCGCCGAAATTTCAATCACAAATAATTCACCTTATCTTGCATAGGCGAATGTACCCTATCACATTGCCGACGCCGATGGTCGAGTGGGTTACGTGCTCGCCTCTCGAACCTTTGTTGCGGGGTTCGCTCCCCGGTCGAGGTTGGAGGGAATTTTTATGGATGGGAGAAATTCCCCAAGTGGCGGCTCTTTCGGATGAGAGTTTAAACCGAGGTCCGGTGTTGATTGTTGCACATTAAAGATCTCTCGAGAGGGGGTGGAAGTCCCCCTCGTAGGCAAAAATTCCAAGATAGGTGATGAAGGCTCATCCCCTGGTATCCCGCCAACGTTAAAAATCAACAATCAAACAACCCTTTCACATTACATCACAATGTCGCATAAACTGCTTTACACGAGGGTGAGTACTGTCTACCAATTACGACATGAGGTCGCACGGAATGTTCAACGATGTGTATAGGTAACATAATGAAGACAATCAAAGTTTAAACACGATGTTGCAACAGTTACAAAAGTCCGACATTATTGAACATGTATGGCCAAGCTTCAAATATAAGAACAACAATGTGCTTTAATGATTTATTTCTATAAAGTAAACTTATAAAAAAATGAATTTTTCTAATGCACTGATTTACCGCATAGAAACTAAACTAGATTTGAGAGTGTTTGCATCCCAAAACTGCGGGGGCTTGCTCACTGCAGAGAGCTTTGTTAGGCTTTGTGATAGGCCATTGATCTGACCGAATGAATGATCTTTCGGGTGTTTCACTGGCACACCGATCCCATTACTCCAGTATTCGATTAATTTTGTGACTGAAGAAAAATCGAGTTTGTGGACATTATTTGGCAATTTTGTAATGTGGTTAGAGCTAACGCCATAAAACTGACTCAACTCCGGGGATGATTTTGTTGTTCGTAACGTAGATTCTGGTGTTTCTATTGACGAAGAACTCGAGACATCTCCATCTTCAAACAATGATGCTCGTGACCCATATTCCGACGAATCAATTGATGAACAACCTGACATTTCTGTATTTTCGAAAACAATTAAGTCATCTGCAAGTAAACAACCCAGAAAATTTACGTAAATACACGAAAGAATGACATCTCGGAGATTAGTTCAAATGAGCAATTTACCTTCGTCGTCTTCGTGAGAACTCCATTTTAAGCGTTCAGTTGCAAGCAGATGTCCGCTAGATGCAGCTTTTTGGTACATGTCTAATGCAGTACGCTTGTCCTTTTGAACACCTGAAATTGTTAAAACTACCTGAGCACAAGCCACAAAGTCTACAGTTTACATCATGTGAATGCATCTCAACTTTAATACACTACCTCGTAGACCTTCGTCATAATAAGTACCAAGTATGTAGGACGCCTCTGCATTTCCAGCTGCAGATGCTTTTTTGTAGAAATCAATAGCTTTATTTATATTTTCTTCTACTCCCATACCATTATCATAACACAATCCAAGATAATATTCGCCTTCAGGATCCTGCGAACAAGCTAATTCGGTTACATGTTGTTCTCTAAAATTTGAAAGGAAACGTGTACTATGCGGGAATGGCGATGTAAAATTTACCTTTTGATCAGAGGCTTTTTGGAAGAACTGAACTGCTTTTTTATACTCTCCGTGTTGACCACAGTGCACTCCACAAAATGTGTGGGCCTATAATAAATGTATTATTTTCACAGTTCCTAAATGGGGATATTGATATCAACTTTTCTTATTTTGTAGTACCAACCTCTTTAATTCCGCCTTCACTAGCTTTTTCCATATATTCAAGTCCTTTAACTTCATTTACAGGAACTCCTTTACCCTCCAAATGAAAAACTGCAAGATTATACAGAGCGCCACTGTGACCCTGCTTTGCAGCTTCACTAAAATAACGAAAAGCCTAATTGGAAAGAGTAAGATTTAATTAGCTATTAATGCGAATGTTTTCCTTTGCTTGCAAGATTCCACAAAATTAATCTTGTTTATACTTTATTTATGTCTGGTGCCATTCCTTTTCCCGATTCGTAGCAAACACCCAAGTTGTACTTTGCTTCTGCCAGACCCAACTCGCTAGCAGAGTTAAACATTGCCAAAGCTTGCCCATAATGCCTTTGTTTTATGAGCCGTTTAGCGTCTGTATTAAGTATGTGTGACGCATGCTCCGCCGCTATCTCCTCCAGCTGATTAAGTATTTCGTCATTTGCTAATTGCTGTTACATGATTGGAAAGAGAAAACTATATAAATATGCCACGGTAAAAAAAAGTAATCTTGCTATCAATTTTGTCAAAATTTAAATATTTTTTTCCCCCACCAATCCCCATTTTTTGTGGATGAATATCAACATTTTTAGGAAAAAATCAACTAATTAGGAGTATGTTTTAAATGCAAATTAAATTCTTCATTTCTCAGAAATTTCATCATTCCATCCACTAAACATACCTGAGATGTTGAGGGTGATGATTCTGAATGGCTTTTGTCACTTGTGTTAGTGCTTAAAGATTGTTCTGTGCTGGACAGGGACGATGTCGATGAAAGACTGACTTCAGAACGACGGCTCGGCAAAACAGAGTGGCTAATACCAAGACTGCTTTTAGAGAATACAATCTGGGCTAGTGATGCACTTAGTCTGAGATGGTTCTCCTTAACGTGGTCGTCGACGAGTTTGCCACAGCTAGCAGAAAGTGTGCGCTTTTTCTCTAACAGCGAGTTTACTCCCTTTAATGAGGCAAAGCATGCATCAGATACCACAAATTTCAAGGTGTTCTAGTGAAAATAACTAAAATGTCACGTGAGTCGTACCACGCAAAATGCTTCGATGAAGCATCTCACTGGACATTCGTGATGATCTGTCTGTTGATTCAAAGCTTTGCTGAACCACCACACGTACAGGCATCTGCTCGGCGGCTTTTCGTCGTTATCACATTCCTGATCATTGATGTTTAGGGCAGATGCTCTGTGCCAATGAAGAATTCAGGTTAGAAAATAAGTGATATTACCATTATGTCATATTTACTATAAAATGTCTGAAATCTTAACTAACTCTTCATTAAATGTTGTATTGCATGTTAACAAATCTGGACTCCCTTCACTTGCGTTGGTATCTGCAGATTCCTCTGGACAAGGATTAGATACTACAGGACTGAACACCTTATGTCGCCAAGCTGAAATATTGAATGTAAGTAATTTGCTGTTTAAATTTAGGATTAAAATACTTTTTTTTAATTTTTTAATTTTTAATAAATGATAGTTAATTTCATGCTTTTATATCAGGGCACTTAATTTGTGTGCAGCTGGGAACATTTAACGCCATGTTCATATGCTTACAACGAAAGCCTGTTAATTTTATATAACTTGTAAAATTGGAAAAACTTCATTTGAACTGAGTTGAATTGAATTGAACTGTGTACTTTGTTTTTAAAAAAAATGCAGTTACATTCAAAGGCTATACAAAAAATTGCTGGAAACTCCAGATGTATTTGTTTATGGCATACTGATAAATGAAACTGTTTTGCTTGGAATAACCAGGCTATTTTTGAAATGGTAATCAAATATTTGACCTGATAAAAGTCTCTACAAAATGAAATCGGGTTTGGAAAAACACACAAAACTTTGTACATTTAATTTATAATAACCATTCTCCTGCACCTGGTGATAAATTATGCTTTTTCTACCAATGTCATTTATATTTTAGAAGTTATTTTATAACCCCACTAGCATTTTTCCAAGTCAGGGAAAATTATAATAGACAGGAAGAAACAAGATTTTAGAAATTTTGACTAATATCCTGACAATCACAAAAACTACTAAAAAAAGTCACATGTAAAGCTACATGCAAAGCTCGGTACATTATGGTGGCTGTCATTAGGTGCTATGACTGTCCAACTGCCCCATGTCCTATCTTCCTTTGAGCAAAAGTCCACGATCCAGTTTCCAAAGTCCCTCCCTTTCCTTTGGTCTAATTATAAACATCCCTCCAGGCTCCAGGTCAAAATTGGGACATGCTAATTAATAAAATAAGCCTTTTATAAATGAAGATGGATTGTGTTTGTAGATTTGAATGAAAATGTTGTCACCGTCTGGTTTTTATGCTAATTATTTAATTTGAAGAACTTAATTTTTACTAAGATGAACTTCTGGTATTTCTGTGTGGATGAGCACATGATCACCACGCCATAATATAAAATAGTGTGCAATTATTACTTAAGAACAGGTATAAACAACTTTGTTTGGGTTTGTTTGACCGAGAACTCACGTTTTATATGCATGCCGTATCTAATTCAAGGTTAGTGACGTAAATTGCACCGATAAAAGGGGTAACCCACGTGATTTTCTAGGAAACGCGCCTAGAAGAGCTGCAGCCTCGAATTTACTTATTTTACTATTTTTATATAAAAAATAAGTGTCACTTACTTTTTGGTAACGCTTTTAGTATTTTCCACATGATTAGGCGGTATCCCATATCGTTTTAAAGCATTATTGCCGCTGTTGACCTCAATATTGAGGAACAATTTTGATAAACTACACACAAAGCCAAGCACCCTCAGCTAGGGCACAGAAGCCATTGCTAGATTTATAAACGTCGTCTGCTAATAATGTCTCCTCCAAAATACCTTAGCGATACTCCAATCCTTTTGATAAAAAAATGATTACTAATGAAATATCATCTTTCGCTTACCATTAATATTTATAAGTAACTAATGAAGTGGTTAATTGATAAAAAGAAAATTACTTTTAGTTTTAATCATTGATTTTATGAGCAGCCCTTTTTGGTTTTAGGTTTTTAGCAAAAGCGCTGTTTGCTTAGTAGAAAGAAAAATCTAAAAGAATCGCGTGCGAGGTTTGTCGTTGTTATTACATTTTAAGTTAATTTTCATATTTTTCTTGTTATCTTGAAGAATGGCTGCTTTCAAGAAAAGGTGAGTAGTTTTATCTATCTGGTAATGTAATGGTTTAATTGATTTCGTCATTTGGCATTCCTTTATAAGCTTATTTATATAGCCAGGCGGCTTTTGTATGCCATGTGACATGTAGGCTTGTTGAAAGGGTGGAAAGTTATCGACCATGTGTTAATGAGAATATATTTTTATTCATTAATTGGCTGTATAATTGGAAGCTGATTGGCATATTCTACATACAGCTGTCTACATATAACGCAATGTCGTTATTACACAGCTATTACACAGCCATTACACAGCCAAATTTGCGACACTTATGACCAACGAGCGAAGCTATATCGCTCTGGAAGGGAGTGGGGATCCCGGCTATAAAATATACTAGTGATGTTATGTGCCTACCCTTTGACATATACTTCCATCACTGTAGGTACTACGTGGGTAGTTGGGGACGCTTGGCTTTTTGGGACTGGTAACCACGCAGCAATCGAAGCCCTGTTAAGGGAAGTGGGATGGTCAGCTTCAGGGCGAGGGATAAAAGCAGCAATACTAACTCAAATACCTGTGGTGGCTATGGAAAATCATCAAGACAGGTGTACGAGTTTGTCAATGGACGTGAGAAATACATAGAAGCCACTTGGCTCAATTGGATAAAACGCAATGTTCCTAAACCATTGTGGAAATACCTATAAAATGTGTGAAACATCAGAAACAAGAAGTCAGAGGGAAAGAAAAATTGGCATGTAGTTTCTATGTTTTCACAGTCAACCCTGCTCACATGCCATACCAAAAGGTCCATTGAGAAGGAACTGATTCAAGTTAACAGCAAGGGTAGCGAACTGCTGTTTAAAACTATAATTTAGTCCCTGGAAACCAGAGCCCAGACAATTTGCTAGAGTGAAATTGGAATTGGTGCACGTTGACTCACTAGTTTGGGAAATACTTATCCAATATGGTAGATCTATATGAACTGCTTCGGGAGCAAGGCTGTAGAACTTGGTGGATAAGCAGGGCACGGAAATTCGGGTATCAACCAGAGCACGTTTACTGGACACCCTGTCTTTGGTTTTCCAAGCTATATTTAAGAGTGGTAAAAGGTTCGTGATTCCAATAAGTTTGCAAACCGCCGTTCAACAGAATCTCAACCATAAACACACGAGCACAAGTATGAGAGCATTCTTTGTAACCTCACACAGTTTTATAACTCCAATTTTTAAAGTGGTTGTAGGCCAAATATCAAGTTAGATTCCAAGGTAGGATCTTGAGCATGTGCTCAGGTGTTGCACATGGTAAGCATGTACCGTTACATGTTTAAATATAGTATAACACTGATAAACATTGAGGTAGATTAATCTTCACTGTTTGTGGAAAATAACCATTAACGAAGAGAAGGCCATTTGGACTGTTTTCCATTTGTTATGTTTGCAAATTATCTGCAAATTTGGGTTGGGAAAACGGAATGGTTTTCTTGATTTTACCCTTCACGAGTTTTCATTTTATTCCCCTAATGAAGCCAAAATTGTTGGAATCGTCATGTATTTGATTGATGATCCCAATTTAAGCCAAATATGTACAGATGCTAAAATGTTCTATTTATAATCCAATAGCACTCCTAATATGGAAAATGTTCAGTGCCAGAAGTGTTTGGAGAAAGGACATTGGACATTTGAATGCACCGGGAAACGTAAATACCTGCACAGAACATCAAGAACGCAGCTGCTGAAAAAAAGACTAAAACAGGCTGAGGAGGAGCGACAATTGGGGCAAGTGTAAGTAGATGATTTCATTTAATTACGTTGATTTTATAAACTTTAGTCTCAATATTTGAATTGCATATATGTAAAAGTGTGTTACTTGCATGCAGGATTAGTCGGGTGCCATTGGCACACAACCATTTTTCCCTAGTTGCCAAAAATGTTGCACTTGGGTGTAATTTGAAAATTATGTATGTTGCCGAATGTGTTTTAAATGTTGGTCTATTAGAATTTGCGTCATATAAGCAAAAAATGTGGAAAAGTTAGGCTTCAAAAATGATGACTGGGTTAAAAACGTTGGTCGACAAAGTTCTCCAGTTTTCCAAAGGTCTCCGGTTCTTTGCCCAACTATTCTAATTTGGGCTTGCATTTATCATGCTCAGACTGTATATTCAAGGATGGTTTAGGAGATATAAGTAGCAGTAAATGCCAGTCATGATTTGAGCTATAATGAGAAATTATTCAAGTGGAAAAATAAGTTGATGGAAGACAAAATTAAGGTTAATCGCTCATATGGCAATCTTGTTGATTCAGTTACATAATTTGTTTACATAACGCTGTTTTCGTTGGATGATCCTTGCATCCAGCATGAAAACTCAGTAGGCAAATGCGTGTACGTGGTAAAAGATCAGGGCACCTGATGTGTTTAGAAAGCTCCACTGAGAAATAAGCCGCTTGGCCAGCAAAAACTGACACTTGACATGTGATAAAACATTTGCAAATTTGTTAATATAATTTTTTTTTTGGTTGAAAGGCTTCGGGCTTTCTTGGATAGTTTTATCTATAAATATAAAAAAGTGGAGATTTTCTATCTTTAGTGTTTGCAATGTTTTATGAATTATTTTTACTGCAGCCTAACATTTAATATACACCCATTTCTTGCCATGCGGCCTAGATACGTTCCTGGTATATTCAATGGGTCTTACATTCGTTATTCTCAGTATTAAAATACTGAAGTTACAGTATTTTGGATGTGGTCCCTGGGGAAATCGTGATTTTCAGCAAATATACTGAACACTTCGATTGTGCTTTCAGGTTGATTCCACATACTTTAATAAATCACGTAATGCTGTAAAGCATTATTTTTTTAATTAAACAAATCCCATAATCAAATTATGTATAAGTTTATTTTATATGCAGAACAGAATTCCACTGCAATTTCTCAGTAACAAATGAGAATAAGCAAACCAACTAAATTGCGTTATAGTTACGTGCATGTTAGATCATTAATTTATAATGACTTTTATATAATTTATAATGTTTTGGCAATCATAAAAATCTTCCACTCGAATCCCGTGGTATTTAATTAATATTGGATAAATCCTGCGCTATCTAGACTAGATATTGGCAAGATTTTCTGGCGTCAGCTGTATGGGGCCTATAATCCTGTTCTTAATAGGCGTCTTAATGGTTAATGCCAGGTTTAATTTCATTCCTTACCTACTATATTGAATTGAACACAAAGTTTCCATATCATATGAGATGACTGATCAAGAACGATTCTTAAGCTAGCAATTACGATTAGAAAAAATGGCACTAAACTAATTTTACTTTTGAATGTTTTGGCATGAATCACAAATGGCAAGAAATCAAATCAAGACAAAACGAATTGTTCTGGGCTACGTAAGCGTGCTTAAAGTGCAAGGAATTACATATTTCCACATACAATTATATCATAAAGCCGGGTTTTAATGTTTCTTTTTCGCAAAGTAATTTCTAAATGGATCGTGAAATGCAATAACGCTTCAAATTATTTTGTTTACTTCTCTTAATTAATGCGAATATTGAAAAGTTTATGTGGCAACAGTTGAAAGGCTGTAGAAATATTCTCTTTTATAGGAATTTAACTTTTCAAACATTTTCTTTCATTAAAATTGGTCCGGAGAGCATCTTTCGGAATTTAGTTTTCATCGTTGCAAGTACAGTGGATTCCGCTTTATCTGGACACTGGTTAATCTGGGCAGCCATTTATTAGGGCCAAATTGTCAAGAACAAATCAGGACAGAATATTTTTTAACTTCGCATATTCTGGGCAGCCGCCTAATCGGGGCAAAACGCCTCCGCCGGATGTGTCCAGATTAAGCGGAATCGACTGTATTTGCTCAGAGCTAGGCCAGTGTTTGAGACAGGTCTGGAGTTAGTTTCCTCATTTCTAATTACATCCCACGGTATTTCACCAAAGCCGCTGTTTTTAATTAAAACTAGGATCACGACGGTTATTAAATCTGCCTTGCAGTATCATGCGACGAGGCACACATGAATTCGTGCACATTTGTTGTGTTATTGATTCGTTTTTAATTTGGTTTGTCCTCTTTAATTCTCGTTCTGTTGATAACGTCTGGATAAAAAGCATTGATGGAGTTTTTCTTGACATTTGCATAGCTGTTTATCATCTCTATTCGATATTCCGGTCCCCTGGGCATCGGTAACGAGCTGCTCATTAGATTCCTATTTGTAGGAATTATAAATGTCTGGATGAAAAGCAGAGACGCTTTATTCGATTGAATATGTTACAGATCTTGGCATAGGTTTGGCATAGGCGAAGAAAATATACAATTTTAAAATGCGCACAATGGTAATTAAGATTTGTGCCTTGTTTTGTGACAGCAGTGATGTCCAAACGTTTGGTCATGTACCCCTACTTTCTACTTTTTACTTTTATGAGCACAAAGCATCAAAAAGTTTTTAAATCGGACAGTAAATAAAACAATTGTCACTAACAAACGTTTTGTGCTGCCCCTTATAAAATAGCTTCCCTGCACGGCTTTAGTGTATCACCACAACCGCTTTTTGTAAGGGGTTGCACAAAACATTTGTTCGTGATGTAACTTTTTTTGCTTATCGATTTGAAAAGTTTTTATTTTCTACGCAAATGAACACTAAATATCTCTAATTGGAACAATAATCATAACGTAAATAATACAAGGGTAAAAATCTCAATGACTTTCAAGGACCTTCTTAACCCGTACAACACGTGTTGAAAACTTGGTTTATAGGATAATTGCATTTAATCATTTTTTGGTGGAAAAGTTTGAAATATTAACATAATTATCATACAGAGTCGAAATCAGCTAAAATTTGATACCGCCAAAAAAGCTTAAAAACTCAGTTTCGAAGTTTTCTTGAAAATATTTACTTAATCTGCTGTTTCTTTGGAATTAGTTGAAGATACAGGTATTGCATAATTAGTTTTTCTTGAAAAATAAGCGGGATTATTGCAAATCTTTTCTAAGCATCATATACTCGGGAGATAAAACACATTATTGTGCTCCCTGCAGGGAAAAATAGTCCACATCTCTTCATTTGTTAAAAAGGATTTACATACGCCATTTTTACTCCTGGCACGAAGCCTGAAGTGTCATCGTGGGTTTAGGATGTCTGATTATATGACATTGGTTTAACGTTTCGTGCGAGCAAATTACCCTACTGCGAGTTTCCATTGTTAGCCTAATTAATTATGTCGAATGGAGTCTTCTTTCACATACTACACTCGCTTTTTCTTTTGTTTTTTTTCTCAAGATGGTAGTCTTATGTCGTTCAGTGTTTTCTCCTGCTTCGACCTGTCGCTCCTATAGATGCAGCAGCCCCGCAATTTTAATTAAATATACAATAGTGCTTTATTGAATGCGACAGGAATAGCTCCCATAGCTTCATGCTACGTCGCTTTTGTGTGCTTTGGACTAATAGCCGCGTTATCAGCTCGGCTCCTGTTATATGCCTCGTTAAGTTTTATATTTTGCACAATGAACGAGCTAATGCATCCTATTAGCGAAGGGATTCGCCGAGAGTGAAATTTCAGGACTTGATTAGTCGCTCTCATTAATACCTCGTCATTAACGGAGACTGCTGATAAACTTGTTGCATTAAACGAAGGGTACCTAATGCAGCTTGTACTATGAGCGCCGTTGCTTTTTTCCCCACTGGGATTTGGATGAATTTGGCCTCTGGAGGCGCTGGCGGAAAATAAATTGCGAAAACTGATAAAATTATATTTCCTCGTTGGGAATTATATCTCGATCATGGGGAATTATATTTCCATTATGGGGAATTGTATCTTCCGCCAGGTTGCCGATTATTTTTTGAAAATATTCAAAATTCGCCCAATTATAACCAAGCAGACATGCTATATTACGAAATGTGTAACCAAGAGACAAAGATGTGCAAGACCGGCTTTTTCCTCTAATTTCGAATATATACCGTATTTACTCGTGTAATTGTTCATCAATGTAATCAATTTCAAACCCACTAATTTACCGGTATTAAGTGAAATTTTATAATTTTGCATCACCTGCGTGTTG
The DNA here is from genome assembly GCA_033995625.1 of Ophyiulus pilosus. Classification (NCBI taxonomy): domain Eukaryota; kingdom Metazoa; phylum Arthropoda; class Diplopoda; order Julida; family Julidae; genus Ophyiulus; species Ophyiulus pilosus. The sequence goes on from JAUJYV010000319.1 coordinate 24,456, forward strand.
TTCGATTCAATGATCTATTGTGCGTGCCAAAGTTGGCATGTTTCAAGAAGTTATGAATTTTTTGAGTGAGGTCATGTTATAAAAAGGTACTTTTAGAAAAGTTGGTGTTTGAACACAATGGAAAAAATAATAGTGACAAATGTATTGAAGTTGAAATGTTATAATTTGAAAGAAAGATTTACATATTATGCCGTGAATCGATCACTGGATATTCGTCTTATAATACAGAAATATTTATTGTACAGTGTTGACATGTTTCGTATAATAACTAAATGCACCCATGTTTTGGAAGGTAACAATTTGTAAGAAAGATCGGGCCAATAAACAAGTAAATACGCAGGGTGGCCAACAACCTTGAAATTCGAGAAATGTGCTTAATTTGTATCACTTCGAAAAAGTCGGGAATTATGCTTGAAATTAATATTCAACGCCAGTATAAAAAACAAAGCTTTTTTTAGTTACATTTTCATTATGACTACAGATGGCGCTATGAGCAGTGCAACTATGTGGTTTTGGGTAGTGGGCGCCATCTATGTTTCGTGTCTGCGTCAAAAAACACTCACAGCACTCCATGTAGATCACGCTGCTTGGTGACATTCTGTATGGATTGTGCTTCAAGCCTATTGATCTGTAAACTGATGTTTGGAGTACTTATCGTCATGGATATGTGAATATAGATGAGGAATTTATATTTTCAGATGCCATGGTGTCACCTATTGGTTTAGAGCCTATTTGCTTAAGTGTCTGAATAACGACTAATTTTATGCTGTAATAAGTTCGCTCGTCTTATACATCTAGTTTTAGGCCTATTAGATTTTAAGACCTTCAAGACGTGTTTCGGCGCGGTCATTTCACTTCCACTTGGCCCGTTAACTAGAAGCCTAATGGCTACATTAAACTTACTTATGGGCGTTCCGACGAAATGCGATGCAATTTCGACTAGACCAATCATTCACACTTAACTGTCCGATAAATTAAGGACGCGTTAAACGAGAGGTGGAATCCCATGTCTGCTAACCTGACAGGGCTACATTCGTAAGCCTGCCAGTAGTTTCATTTCAAAAGACCTGTACAAGTTGTACTATCTATTTCGGGCAATGATTTTTGTAAAACTGCACAGTATTTTCGAAAAAAACAAACATTGGAAGATCTGCTATAGGTTTATCTTGGTTTAGCACCCCCTGGTGGCGTATGAACCTTTAACATATCATTACCCTTTTACTCTATAGGAGTTTCCATTTTTTCTTTGGGTTATGGGTATTGCTTTATCTGTAAAATAGCTTTTTAAAATTGTTGATGTTTTAAAAAAAATGACGGTACTTGTTTTTAACAGTATCTGCAAAATGTTCCTATATAACAAGACCAATCTCTGCCACCATGCAGTCAATTTAATATGCAGCTTCCATACTTTTGAAAGCTTTCCTCTTGAATTTGATGTATCGAAAGATTTTAAATAATCCAGCTTACTTTTTTGTTTTTTAATAACATCCCAGGGGTATTCTATATAGCGCAACTTTTTCTATGATATGATGTGCCATAACTGGTATATTGGCAATAACATTGGACGAGTTATTTTTGGATCACATATTTTCAACTGTTTGCAAAATCCGCACATCTGGATACGAAATGCCAGCGTTGTTACCCATGGATCTTTACAAAATTCTTCAGATTCCTTTTACAAAAGATATCTCACTGTGCCGATCTATTTTATTCATGTACATTGTATATGTAGTTCCAGAAGGAATATTTTCTTACATTTGTATTGCCAAAAAAACAAGACTTTGCTTCACCCAGTCTGTTTACGCAATGTCATTGAATGTAAGGCCCCTTAAACGACTGCAGTGCCATCTGTTGACAGGTGTGTAGCTGGCGTGGAGAAGCTGTCTAAATTGGCAAACACGTCCATATTCTGAGCCTCTTATATAGACTTGCTTTTTCGATTTAAGTCTGTTTGTGTTGCCATCACAGTATGGAAAATGCACTTATTTGCATAGGTCTAGCGCAGATATTTGAAAGGTTTCAGATTCTTTGAAAACTGCAAGTACTTTAATAGAAATCTTTCCCTGTGCGAAAAAAAACCACACAAATTTTGATTTACGGAGTAAAACTTTTATCCGTGTCTATAGGATATTTTTTTGTGCAAGTAGACCTTTCCGAGATAATCCGGGTTAAGTGTATATATAAAAATGATGCTGTTCGCAAAGAATACCAATGGTTCAAACAGAATTCATGACACAGATACCACAAGGTAAAGTCCTGTCAAACACCCTGTCCTATAATTCTATGAAAACTAATTGTTTTCCCCCCCTTTAAATAATGCAATACCATAAGTATATAAAAACGTCACTAAATTAACTAAATTGTAATTATATTTAGGATTATAAATTTACTTATCATATCTAGAACGGAGGGTTTTCAACATTTAAGCTGTATATATATATATTACATATGTGTAAGCACCAGCTTGTATGCATGTGCAAGAATGCACAATACGATCCGAAAGTATTTATAACTGCAGTGGTGGACTTGGTCTAAAAATATTGATTGCCAGAATACAAAAGGGACTCAACGACAACTATAGCTGTATACAATTATCATTTAAGTTTTATAAGAAATAAATAACATTTTCCAAAAAATACATACGTGGAAGCTATTACAGGGTGACCGGCAGCCTTGAAATTCGGGAAAAGTGCTTGTTTTTAACCTCGAAAAAGATCATCGGGAATTATGCTTGAAATTTTTGTTAAAACACCAGCTTATGGTATCCAGTCAGTGCCGGGAAATTTCTGTTCATCGGAAAAATTCTTTACAATTTTTTTTTTTAAAAATCTCTTGAAACATTTTTAACTCTTTTGACAAATATTGTGGTAATTAGTCTTGCGCCGGTTTTTGAAAATGTTAGAAATTAGCCTTGAAATCCTTGAAACATGCTTGAAATTTTCTTGCTAATTTACTGAACACCCTTTACAAAAAGATCTTTTAACATATACTATTACTGTAGTACAGTTTAGTTAAGAGCAAACTACAACTTCTTTAGAAGGCTTTCATATAGAATTTTCAAAAAAATTTACGATATAAAAATGTAAATTACATGTAAAAATATATATTAAAAGCTGTTTTCTTTTTTTAATGAGACCCACTTGCCATCAGGCAAGCTGATTCCTTGCCAGTATGTTTTTGTTGGTTTGAGATTATTGCACTGTGACCCGGCAAGCCGAAAACGTGCAATTAACCGGTTTATGCAATTATTCGGTCAAAATTCCATATAAAAGTTGCACATGGGGCTTGTAAAATATGTGCATTTATCCGGTCTGTGCATTTAAGCGGGTTCGACTGTATCAGCTTTTCCTGCAGAAGCTCATTGCGCCCTTCAAAGTGAAGGAAGCTAGGGCCGTTTGACACCACTAGTCTGTTTTAGCTAAACCGGGGTCTTATTAGTGAACTGTCAGATGCACTCGCCGTCAGCCGTTTCGTATTGTTAGTAATAGCACAGCGTGACAGCACCGAAAAATCTATCGAATTTTATTGTGGATTTTTTAATAGCGTATTTCCCGCGTCAGCGTCATAGCCCGGAAAAAGTAATTACGTTTCTTGTCACATACTCTTGTCATAAGTTATGACGCTCAGTATTTGTAGTGTTGTGTATTCCTGTTTTCTTTTCACTTTTTTATGTGGAAAATTCGTTTTTCGAAAATACACGTCTATATATTTTAAGCCTAACAATGGTCTCGTTTCTCTTCATGCATAAATTGATGTTCAAATCCCGGTTTTGAAATGTAGTTTGTTTGATAAACTTTTCACTATAAGTGCCTGTCACTAGGATGGCTTCAAGCGACGCCACTATATTGTAATGCAGCAGTCGAACTGATTTTTTTTTCGTATTTAGTATATATACACATAAAATCTGAGTCATCAAATCAATACTTTTTTGTTACCGTGAATTGAGACAAATAGATCTGGAGGTTTCTGTTGATGACGTCGGTTTGTTGGTGGCTTTTCGTTGTGGCGAAGAATGATTTATTTAGACATTTTTTTGCATTAGGCCTAATAAATTGTCAACGCGAATTTTCTTAGTTGACACTCTTGTTGTACTTGTTTGCTTTGACAATGTACGCTCCGATAAACCCAACTCAAGATTGCTTCGGGTTTTAGTCCTTGTCTAAGCAATGTGGGCTTAAGCCGCATTCCTAATGATGAGAAAGTGCTGGGTTGCCATTTTATCTTGGTACAGCAAGACCTGTGTGCATTGGACACCCTTGGGACCAACCTATGCAAGGCATACTTTGTAACTAGGTTTCTGGATTATCAGGAGCCGGAACAAATTATTATTGTGTACGTTATTGAGGAAATTGATTTTTCCCCACATAAATAATGGAAATAAGCCAGGATTTACATAATTGTATTCGTTTATTTCTTTCTTCACAAGTCAGTTATGTTTTGCATTTCAATGATACATCTTGAAAAGTGCAAAATATTCGATTTTCCTATAGTTGCATGTAATTGAACAAAATAGAATGAAAATAATTGAATAAGGGTGCATGCAATTTCATGTGCGATTAGTAGTCATAAGGTGATCGAAGCAAGGGCCTACCAAATGTTGGAGTTACAGCTTATAAATGGATGTATTTTACGTGACAAGCCTAGCTTTATTCAAAGCTATTGTAAAAGTATATTTTTTAAAACCCCAGTTCTCTCAAAAACTATCCCTTATAATTTATTTGAAATAGGTTTTCTGCAGAATTTTGGAATGTTTCGTGCCATATTACTGTTAGCATGACCAAGAAATGTTATGTTAGTTTTTCTTGGAGTAATAATTGCAATGCAAATGTCATCCACAATTGTAAGTCACACTGCAAAGTTACATCATAGTTGCATGGCTTTGCGTACTTCGAATTCAAATATGGTATTACGAAACTGCATTTGAAAGTAGATTAGGTGGTTTTAATGTCGATTCAGACTATATGCTATTAGAGAGTTTGCACGAGCCAGCCAACGTTAACGATAACGATAACGAGAAACAGCGCTGGCGGCCCGGAATGGCATTGAAATGCCATGCTTCGTATAGGGAAGTTCTTGACATTCCGGGCCGCCATCGCTGTTTTTCGTTATCGTTTCGTTAACGTTGGCTGGCTCAAACTAGTATTTTAGTCAAGTTGCGAGTAATTTAGTAACTATACGTGTATGAATCTGGAAAATCGGGAAATGTGCTTGGATTTTTGACACCTCAAAAAATTGGGGAATTCTGATTGAAATTTGTGTAAAAACAACAGTTTGCGCAGGAATTTCCTATTTGCGTCGGAACATTCTGTTAGAGTTCGTGAATGTCACCGTTAACGATAACGAGATTGGCAGCACTGTTTTTTTATGAATGCGCATGCGCGGCCATCACGTTAATGGGTTTATGGTTAACGTCAAACGATAACCTTGCTAGTTTAGCCCCGAACGTTAACACATTTTTTCGTTATTTTTTGGCCTTTTTTTTAACATTTTCATCACGTGACCGTTTACGGAGCCCATCTTAATTGATCGCTACTAAATCTTCTAAATGAAACTAACTGAACGTAATGGGTACGCATGCGTGGTTCTTTCTTTTTTTTGTCGTTATCGTTAAGGTTAGGGAAAGACGAAAAACGTGCACAAACTCTCTAATCTGAAAAATATTCTATAGAAAAAATAAATTTTCTAGAAAGCTTTCTGACCCATTCGACAAATATTGTGATAATTAGTCGTGCGAGAATGTAAGGAATAAGCATTGGAATCCTTGAATGTAAGGAATGAGTCTTGGAATCCTTATGTTTGAATTTTATTCACCAGTTTAAGAGGTTTTATGGTAGAGTAGTGCCTCGTCCATCCCCACTAAAAAGGCTGATACAGACTATGCTATAGTGCTTTTAGTTAATTTAGTTGAATGATACTTAACGGTTTTTATGTCAGGACAAATGTACTTAACTAAAGAAAAGCGTTCAACCTGTTTAGTTATTAGTAGCGGTTTTATGTGCAAAATGGCTTGGGCACTATACTTGACCAAAAAAATCGAACAGAATGCATTTTCCAGTCTAAATACTGACATAGCCTGTTTCAGCCTTAATTAAGGTTTAGTATTGTCATTGCCACATTGGGCAATTACATGGATGCGATACTTAATGAGGGGTGCAAGGTGAAACTTATCTTTCACAATTGGTTTTAAATTAAAAATCGCACAACCTTGATGCGAAATTATGAGTTACGTTCAGCTGACGCTATTCATACATTACTATTTCACAACGAACAATGGACGGATGAAAGTAATTAAGCCATCATTTTCATGGGCCCAGCTCAACTTCCTTGACCTTTGTAAACCCGAACCCTGGATCTTCAACGGTATGTGGGTCACTTTCGATATTTAGTTTGCATGGACTTTTTTCTCTCTCTTTTTTTCGTGCATCTTAAAAATAGGTTGGGACGCAGCATTGCCAAAGTTTGTTGGCACTACAGTTTTCGTAGCGAGCGTGTATTTATTTTTTTAGATCTGTTCGGTCGCCAGGGGGCGCCCTGTTGCACTTTTTCCGCTTGATCCATGTTTCGATCAATTTCCTCGGTTTGCTTGTCGCTGCCTTTAAAAGTTCATTCCTAACGTTTCCTCGTACAGGGCAACGCATGCTTTTGCCTGCATATGCAAACGTTCATAAATTGCTTTTCTGGATAATATTAGATACTGGAGGCATTTTCTTTAATTAGTGGTGCATCCCTGGTGGCAGGAATTTATAGATCCGGAGTTTTCTTGTCAACGCAATGTCTCAACTTTCGCAATTTCCTCTTGCCTCTTGCCTAAATGGTTCCTGCTACCCTGGTTGGTGTTTGTGATCCCCTTCACAGTTTTAGGTAGTGTCAACTCTTCTACACTTTTTCGGATTTCTGCTATTGGCGTCGTCGTTTTTTCGGCTCGATTCACACGTGAGCATTAACGGGTTTGAGACTGCTTACTGCCGAAAGTTGCGCTCACGTGTTTAGTTTTGTTTTTAAAGTCCCGTGTGGGACCTTTGAACCGCGCCATGGAGCCGCAGACGGTGATCAGCTGGTCGGATATACTGTAAGTTTTATAAAGTTTTTTAAAAATGGCGATCTTTTTCAGTTTGAGATTGTTCCAGAATGATAGTCCAGTTTTAGTCAACCATGGCTACTAATAATGTTCAAATTTGAAAAACCAACTTCTCCAACTGTTGATTAATCGATCAGTTTTGTTTAAAAGGGTAATGAAATATTTCAGGGAATAAATTTCGTAAACTGTAAAGTTTTGTTGTAATACCTAGAAGTTGAATTAACACCGTTACTCATCAATTGTAAGACGCACCTTTTACCCCCATAGAAACATTTCTAAAAACGAGGTGCGTCTTGGAATCGCGGGTGTCTTAAGCAATCTACAGTCCAGGCGATAATCTCCCAATACATGTATCCATCAACTTGGAAACATCGTTGTCTCCTACATCTGGATACATGTGACCAAAACACAAGTAGTCAACAATGTTGCTCGTTCATATCTATATTTTTCTTCAGTTTTCCAAATATTATACATGAAATAACTCACCTGGAAGTTCCTTCCTCGTGTATAAATTGTTTACATTTAATGTTTCACTATTGTTGTTGTTAGTAAATGGGCAAGGTAAATTGTAAGAGATATTCTAAGAAATTTATTTTTTCTTAGAGTCAAAGCTTTTTTGTTGTTGGTGCTACTGAAATTAATGTGCGCCTTACAATCGATGGCGGCAAAATATGGTGTCTCTTTCTCTGGTGGAAATAAGTTTTGTAGAAACATATTCTCTCTCGTTGAACCAGCAGTAGCTTTCGGGTTTTGTATTATTTCAGGTATTTACACTTAAATGCATGGAGTTGCTTGATGTTGGGAGTTTGTGCGTGCATAAATGTGACAGCTGTTACTGATTTTGCATGTTCAACAACTGTGCTTTAATGCTTGAGAATATTGTGCTAGTCGTCATTTGGGTTATTATAATTTAACGGTGGTCATTCTGCATGTGAAAGTGAGATGCAAATTGCGCATTTAATGAATTTGTACATACACATATGAGAAAAATCAGCTTAATTTTACACGCTAAGGATGGGCATTAAATATTGCGCAAACGGTGACGGATTTACCAATATGCCAGGTCATCAAGACTAGGTAATGCTTAAAAACGCTGAGTTTGAGCCAGCCAACGTTAACGAAACGATAAAGAGAAGCAGTTCTGGTGGCCCGGAATGGCATTGGAATGTCATGCTTCGCATAGGGCAGTCCTTGACATTCCGGGCCGCCAGCGCTGTTTCTCGTTATCGTTATAGTTATCGTTTCGTTTGACCAACTAACTACATACTCTTATGTATTGCTTTACCGGACAGTAAGGGCGTATACAAGTACATCATACATTGTTCCAAAATTCATTAAAAGTCGAGAATTGTTTGAAATTTGTGTTAAACTCGAATTTATGCTGAGATTTCCAGTTTAGGTCAGGAACTTTCCAGTAATCCGATATCATTAGACAATAGAGTTTGAGCCAGCCAACGTTAACGATAACGACGAACAACGCTGGCTGCCCGGAATGGCATTGGAATGCCATGCTTCGCATAGGGTAGTCCTTGACATTCCGGGCCGCAAGCGCTGTTTCTGGTTATCGTTATCGTTGCCTAGCTCAAACTTTCTAGTTTTAGCATTCCAAGGTCTTTAGACTTGACTTAGTAACTTTAATGCTGGGAAGGGACGAGCCACGCATGGAACTAACCTAACGTAATGGGTGTGCATGTGTGGTTCTTCCCTTCCCGCCATTAAAGTTAAGGTAAGTATAAAGACGTTGGCATGCGAAAACTGTCTACTATTGCAAGAATTGCTATTAAATTAAGTTATTTTTGTATGTTAGTTGATGCAATAATTCTTGTGTAATACAGCATAATAATCGCATGCTGCATTTGTGTTCTTAAAATACAGGTATATAAACAATTCCAGATATCAAACCTATATTTTGAAGCTAGTGAATCGAAAATGTTTACTTGTCCGTGAATTTGTTTTCCAACTGCACAAGTTTAATCGTGATATGTATATTTGCATTTGGATTAATGCAGATTATCATGTCAGTTGCTTATAAGTCATTTAAACTCCATTGTGTTTAGAAAAATAAGTTTCTTATATACTTCAATCAGGTCGCTGACAATTTGAAATTTTCGAATTAAAAATTCCAGCAAAATTACTCTTTTCAGTCTTTTGTTGCGGGTTTTCCTGGAAATTGTGGAAAGTTCTGAAAATGACTTTCTTGACGCTCCCTGTATGATTCTTCTAGCAGTACTTTATTCCCTGTGTAATACCATGCATATGCCGAAATTCCACATGTTAGGAAAAAATATCGGTTTTTATTATACTTCTATACCGTCATCATACGTATTATTTTCGCAGAAGGCCTATTTATGATTATGCGAGCATAATTTGCCCATAAATTTGAGCCTGTATGTGGGTTTTGACAGGGTTTTTTTAAAGGAAGGAGTGTAAAACATTGAAATTTATCGTAAATGTCTCCTAATTTCCGTCTTAAAGTTACAAGTTTTTACAATTTAGAAAAAAAAGTTTGCCATAAATTCATTTCTAAATAATAGCCTAATTAACTTCCAGGCGCAGCTCAGGAATAACACTTTTAAGGAAGAAAATTTTACCTGCTGAATGCCATTGCAGTTTTTATGTATACGAAACGTTCCAGTTTGAGTTTTTAGACCGCCATTATCATTCAAAATAACGGCATATTTGGTTAATTTTAATCATTTATTCAACCAACAATTCTGTTTTTACGAGATGGATAAGTTATAGAAAATATGTAAAAATGTGTTATGAGATAAATAGTGCACATGGGAAGTGGGGAATTGTTTTCATAACTTCAAAAATGCAACAATAAAAATACGAACATAATTTTAGTTAGAATGTTATGGTAAATAAAATATTTACACTGTGCATATGTGTATAAATATTTAAATCGTGCATTATAAATTAATTTATAGTTTAATTAAGAAAAATATGGGTAAAACTACTTGTAAATTATACACTCTGTAGAACACCCTTGACTTGAATATCAATAGCCGAATTGTAACCTAAAATTAAGATCTGCATGAGAAAAATTAATTACATGCAATGGAGAATTTACATTGATTAGGCGATGTAGGCATGTGCATTCAATTTCTCATCTGCTTTATTTAAAAAAAGCATTGTCGTAGTGATTTAATTTAATTTGATGTCAGGACCGTTGAATCAAAATAGCTTTGTGATATTTGATTTTAGCTTTAATTGCACAATTTCTCATATTGGAAATAGCTGAAATTCGCATTTCGCCATAAAGACTGATTTCTCCCAAAATAGAATCAATTTTCTTCTAGATTTCTTGCGGCCTATTTAGCGTTTTAATACCGATTCGCAAAATTGAGCTCAGCAATGAGTTTAATTAAAATGTCCTTAATGAAACCGCCGCTTGAGTGAATATTGATTTCTACCTAAAAAAAAATAGTTTAATAACTTTGCAGGCGATTATAATTTACGAGTCGAATGATGGCCAGTTGAGCCATGATAAACTATAAACTTTTTAAATGAGCTTAAGATGAACTAATTTCGTTCTCCCTCATTAAATCGAGCGGTTTGTTGAAGGTAACTAACCATGACGTGACGGTCCGTTAGGCTTTAGCGTCAGTTATACCATCATCGCTAAAGCATGTATTCTGGACGTATATTTTCTCCGCCATCTTGATAAATCAAGTCGTAATATAATATAATATTATAGTATAGGTGGTAATCATTGCAAAGTTTTTAAAATATATATATATATATATATTTAGGCAAAAGGGGGTTATTTTTAGTTTAGACTAACTTGTATACTTCGTTGATTTAATAGTTTGGCGAGCGAGCCAGGTTGTTTGCCCAACGATAAACCAGGGTTATTTAACAGGAAATGTATTTTTTTATGCAGTTTGAGGCTGAACGAGAGTTCCAAATATATATTTTTGGGCCAAGGGCAGTGCAATTTTGGCTGGTGCTTTAAGATACTGCAATTGGTTTAAAAATTGGCATGTTTTAATCATCTTTAAATTAAAATCTTATTTTCAAAGTAAACTTTGATCGCCATCTTTGTTGTTGATAAATTAAATTTTGAAATGTTAACGTTCAAATTATTGAAATTCAAGTTGAACGTGCAATTTCAGGATTCGATATTTTCTCATTTTTAAAAAATCTATACAGAAATGTGGACACACTTTGACCTGATTAAGCATTTGTCTATTATCCATAGCTTCATCATTTACTCGATTGGGCTTTGTTCTTTTAAGATACGTCTCAATCAACCGGAATCCATTGCAATTAATTTGTATAATCTCTGACCTACACTAGTTTTTTTATGATTTTACTTTTAAATTGGTATCTTAATCTTCTGAAGGTAGCTACTGTATTTACTCTTCAGCATAAAAAATTGTTTACATATTGATCATTTTATTCTATTAATACTTATTGCATGACTGCATGCATGGTGTTGCACAAAAAAATATCGAACCTTTTATAACAGGCTTATGCAGCGATGAGATTCATCTAATACAATTAAAAATGCATGAAATCCAAACAATGACGAGTTGCCTGACAAAAAACCGTGAATTTTTAAAGCAAATTTGAGTACAATGGAAATCTGTTGTGTTTGTAACAATACCGCGATGAAATAATCGATATATGCAATGCAAATTACAGACATGTGGGTTGAACCGTATTGCACCAAACTTAGATTAATAAAATCGACGGTCAAGCATTTACTTTCAATGATAGACTCATCTGAACTCAATAAAAATATTCAAAAGTTGTTTAAATTTTGTTAAAAATGGTAGTATATTTCGTGTACATTTTGTCCTTTGTTTCAACTGTGGATAGTTATGTAGTTCACCCATAGTTCAAACTTATTTGAGTGTTTGTGTGATTATTTTGAAGTTAACTGTGGATAGTTATGTAGTTCATTTGGCAAAAAAACCCTTACGCTACAGGTAATGGGACCAACAACACGTAATACGACTATTCGATGTGACCCCATTATCAAAAATGTACTATATAGGGTTACATGAAAGCTGACAGTTCCTTTCTTTCTTTCTTACAAATGGTCCCTTTAGTTATATTCGAGATGGAAAAAATGCTAAATTAAAGACATGATTGTCTGAAATGGGTTTGTCTGAAGCTCAAATATCTTTCGTCGTGGTATATTGCGATTCTGCTATATAGGGAACTATAAGCGACTATACCACTCGTATTTGTCTACTTTCTACTGGTGTATCTTAAATATTTTTCGTGTACACTTCCGGAATATTTAAATTTTGTATGCCGGAACAGAGGTGTCTCTGTGGATTTTGAGTTGTCCCCGCAATATGGATTAAGTTAACTTTTTTTAAACCCGGGTTGCTGTATCATGCTGGGACCCCCCTGTAGCGTCGCTGTTGGCTAGGTCATCAGGTGTAGCTTCGTTTTAGTGCCTTTCTCTTCCAGCTGATGAGATTGCGAGAGGCTCATCGTGGCCCCATAAAAAGCTTCTCTTGTGCTTTTTTATGTGATTTTTGTCGTTGTTGCCGCGGGAGTTATTTATTATTCCGTGCAACATAAATGGCTTTATCTTGTATCTCCCGTATGCGGGTATGGACCACTTTCGCGTTTCCCTAAAAAATTCGTAATAAATGGATGCCATTCTTAGGCCGGAATTACGACATGGTTCAGTGACTCGTCACTTGGCCTTAGTCAGCATAAGACGCGTTGTAGGAAAACTAGGTCTTCAGCCCATACGGTAGGGAAGCAAAACGATGCTAACAATCACGAAAATTCAATTCGATGGAATCGTTTTTCGTAAGGAGAAAGATTCCTGTACAAATCTCAGCGCCATCTGTGATCCTTGCTGTGCAACTTTTAGGGGCATTGGATTCAGACTTCAGACTGGGTAGGGTCCGTAGGGAAGCTGCTTCTATAGAAAAATTGCTGAAATTTATGGGTGAGGGAATCCAGCTATATGATGTCATTAAATCTGCCAAATGTCTGGTTATGGGGTGGTATGGGTTTAAACATAGCTGGACAAGCAGGCCCAGGAAATCTTGGCGAGCAGCAAGGATGTTATGGGCACGAATTGGATGAGGGAAATCATAAACTGGCAAAGTAGAATAATATAGGTAATGCTACGTACGTGTAGCATAGGAGCATCCTTCTCAAAGGGTTAGCTACTCATTCAGATTCAAACCATGGGGCCAACAAATTGCCTGGATTAATGTTCTGTGACGATATTAGTTGTATGGAATCGGCCTGATGCCTGAAACGTTTCAATGGACTTTAAATGGGGAAGTGATTTGCCGGTGCATGAACACCATGTGAATACTTAGGATATGTAGGATGTGTAGTATTTATCTACTATAGAAGGTCAGGAAGGGTGCTGTGGTACCTGGAATAACCTATACAAATGATGTGCTGTGTTATGCTGCCCATGTCAACAAGGATGTGGAGTACATGAATAGCCAGATTGCTAGGGCAGTCTTGTGGGCTAACAGGTTTACTGATGTGCAAACCATGAAGAGAGAGATGGGGTGTTCAGGGTTCGAAGCAAGAGATGGTGTGCATGCTATCCTACTTGCAGAGGCATCCCCCGTACCACAGTAATAATAAATTATATAGACAGAGTTGGGCAAATTGTACTCATGAGTAGAAGTACTGATTATATGATTACTGTGGAATCAAACTTTAGTATAAGTAGAGTACGTGTAATCAGTATTAATTTAGAAATGAATAATAAAACTTGGGCAAATATGTATGTACTTAAGAGCTGAAGTACTGATTACGAGTACCCGTGGAATCATACTCCATAGTACGAGAGTATTGTAATCAGATTTTGGTAATCAGTACTCGTGTCCATGAGCACTGAGTATGGCGAATTTCAAATATATCGTTTAGGAAACTCATAATTTTTGATTACGTTAATACTCAAGGACATTTGTTAATCACCCATTGTGAGTACATTTTTGTAATCGAGTACTTTGTACTCCTACGTTTTAAGTGCATTTGCATTCAATTATTTTTGTACATTTTGTATTCAAATTACCCTTTGTACTGAGTATTCTTTTACTCGTTACTCAAATTCATTAAATGTATTCGATTACTGCCACGTACAGTTGCTCATATCACATGATCTTGAGGATGAACTGCGTCTCAAGTCCCAGATGCATACCAAAGGTTTGTAGTCAGATTGTGATTCGATGTTTTTAAAAATGGACCATGAAAATACTTGTAACCTGTGTTTGGAGGGGTAGAGATCAGAATTTTCTTTGGAAGATTGGCTGAGGTTTTCGGGAAATGGGACAGAGACTGGCAACATATCCATTCTGTTATATGCTTGCTTATACTTGATGGTGGTCACAGACAAGATATTGGAAAACCTGTAATTATAGGGCAGGATAGAGGTGTGGAGTAGTATAACTGATTCCCTTTTGCAGTGGGGGCGCCTCTTTTTGGAGGGGCTGTCACAAAGAACATGCTACAAATTCAGTTTATTTCGGTTTAGACATGTCTTAACCTCAACAGTTTTCGAAAGAGGATAAAATGGGCAACATCGAGTAATCCAGTCTTCTTGTGAGTGTGTGGGGAGGGGGAATATCATGTCTGTTGTTTTTTTTCTCTCCGTTGTAGAAGTGTCGAAATGACATGGAGACTGCATCCGTGGAGGTATGGTTGGAAATTGAGAAAAATGGGATTGTGACAGATGAGACAATCCGTGCAGCTAAGTGCTTGCTTACACGGTGATGGTCTGTGAATTGGGGAAGCTTTAAATCTTCGAATGTTCTGTAGTGTAGAGAAATCTCTTGCCAAATGGCAGCGCCTCATTTTGTAGTATGCATGACAGTCCATCATAAAGGTTAAGCTAAGTTTAGTTCTAAAGGTAAAATGTAGTACAGTGCTTGGCAGTACATTGAATACCATTAATGGTGACGTTATTATGCAGCCGGTCTCATTAACTGACGCTTAAGGGCTTTATACTGTTTCTTGCTCATTCGCTACTGATAAGCAGATGGTTTTATTATTCACTGGTGCCATTATCTGGAATACATGCACTTTAATATCATTTTGGAATTTAGCGAAGAATGGGTTTTTTCCTCCCTCGCTTTCTGAAGCAGAACGTTGAAATTTTAGGCAGTTTCAAATTTGCATAAAGAAGGTAAAATGGTTTCAGACAAATTTATTTTAGCAAATTACAGGAAGTATGTATTTTGTTGTTTTCCAATGACGTTTTTGCTTGTAGATGTCGATGATTGTCATTTCAAGCTTATTTGAAATTATTCTAAAAAAAACCCTAAAAAAACAGAGCTTTGATGACATCTAAATTTTAAGAATTTATATTTTAGGAAATTAAATTGTCATTTTTCTTCATAAACGATTATATTTTTATGCGATTTTCTTTCTCAAAAGTTCACAAATGCGACTTTCCCGTATTGTATACCGTTCTTTCAAAATTACTTTTCTGAAATTTCCAAGAAAACTTCCGATTTTGATGATGGATTCGTGATATAAGATTGAAATTAAGCAGAACCCAATGGAAAATCGAAGTGTTCTTGACACCATCATGCATCATACTACTAGTTTCAGTCAAGAAAAGCTGCTCGCCGCTTCGCTGATTTTTATTTGAAGATTGAAGGAAAATTCAATTATCGCTGTACAATTTTTTTGTTATCATTTCGTAATTTGATTTTGCCTTTAACTTCGTTATGATTGTTAACGGCGGAATAGAATTTGAATGTAGTTTGCTCGCGGCGCTTTTATAACGCGTCGTTGATCCCATTATATTGGAAATGACCTCATCTGTCAGAAATAATTTAATTTAATGTCAATATTTATCCAAGTTTTGCATTCACCTTTCCCTCCAAAGTTTTCCGAGAAAGCGGCGGAATAACCTCGTTTTACTCGCGAAGGGATTTATCATGTCAACTATTGAAACCCTACTTTGGTATAGATACATCAACAAATTACATTCGACAATACAAGGCTAATTTTACGAATCCCCTTAAGTGGAGCGTAATGTATCGAGGATTGCAATTGGTAAAGTTCGCCGAATATTTACATGTATGCATTTATTATACAGTACATAAATGGATATTATGAGAATGCTATATAGTAATATGCACTAGTAAAGCTAGATGGAAAATGTTTTAGATTAAAGCGCTAGTGCTATTAATTCAAGTTCTATGACATTTGGAATGAAATAAAAGCGCTATAAACGAGCTTAATTCCTGGTATGTGGATTTATTTAACCCAAAATCCATGAGGATGGTTCATTCATGGAATGGGTGGGTTAAGATTTAGTGAATACTGTAAGCAATCGTTTACAAACGCTTGCGTTTCTGAAATTTGTCAGGTTTCTCGATATCCATTCATCAAAAAAGTATAAGGACCCTTTTTATATGCGTAAAAATGATTACAGTTTAAAAGATTAATGCGTTAAAAGGACTGAATAAGTGTTTAGATTAAATCCATCGATATTTACCAGATTAGAAGTTAAAACTGCTGATTTTTAAAATATAATTTAAATACAGTTTCTTAATAATGCATGCCACCATGTTTTTTTCACATTTTGAAGAAAATAAAATAAAAAAACTTGATTGATTTTAAACTGTAAGAAGCATTATAAAACAGCATGTCATTAGACAACATTAATAATTTTACATGTCCTTTGCAGTGTTGTCAAATACAAAATACGAGATCAGTATGAAAACAAGCATACAGTGCGTGGTCAATAATTTATTGATGTACCCCAATTTAAAATAGCATTAAGTAATGAATTTGACATTGAATCGATAACATAATTCGGGGCTTATTTAGTCCTATATGCATCCATGATTGCCTGGTTCAGTTCATGAACATCAAATTGTCTGTTTCTTGCATGAACCTTCTTTGCAAGAATACCACAGTATTTCTATGTGGTTTATATCTGGATTTCTCAATGGTCATTTCACAACTGATTTTTTCCCCATATTGAACCAATCTTTTGTGGAGTTATGACAAGGTGCATTATCTTGTTAAAATTGCAACTTCTGCTTCAATCTGTACATTTTACAGTAAGATATCTTGTGTCATCCTGTAAGAATAAGCACCTTCTTTCGATTGACTAATCCTGACTGTTTCTGAAGTAACGCTTCCTGCACACGCTTGACTTGATTCAAGTATAGATCTCGGGTGTAATTGTTTGGCCTACAGATGGTGGGGAATTCTCCATTGTCAATAACAGCCTTCCAGACTAAGTTCCAGTACGTGCTATATCTTCTGATTCAAAACCAGAACAAACTTTTTAAACTATTTCTCTAAAATGTATTCAGCTATCACATCCTTTCCAAATACAAGCGATATCTTACGGGATATGTAGAATTGGAACCTGGTGTTTAACTGACATATGAAATGTTGTCAAAGTCACATGAAAAGCATGGTCATAAAAATATTTGGAATTTTAACAAGTCAATGACGTGCTCAGCTGATAATATTTGTAAAGCCTTTTAAAAAATGGGGGATTCTAATCCAATGCGTTGTGCCAGTTTTTCGCATGACACACTCGTATAATATTTGTCATATATGGTCGATGTGAGTGGGATGCAACTGTGTTAGACTTCTTCTGGTCCAGCACCCATTTCCAACATGGTAGTTTGCTTATACTTGGCAACGGCAAGTGTTTTGGCCCCTTTTGGATTTTGTCCACCTTTTCGAACAGGAGGCGTTCTACAAATCCTTATGATGAACGAGCATCTTTTTAACTTTTATGGATTTTTACGAAAAAGAAATCACCAACAAGATTTATACGATTGCACGCGTAACTTGTGTTGTCAAGGAGTTATTATATTAATAGGGTACTCGTCGATTTTTGGTGCGCAGTCATGAAGGAACGGCTTGGTTCAGTATAGAAAACCAATAATTGAAGATATGAGCAAAAAGAACGATCAGGACTGCTATCAATTTTGGTACGGATCTTGTGAGCCAGTTTGCTAAGTAGTTTTCATTTGTGGATACTTCCGTGTAGTAATATAATGGATTTTGGGTTTTTCTTCTTGTTCCATTAAATTGACCGAGCATCGATTTTGCCTAGAAAGCGCCATCGACTTTACGGTCGAGTTACGTCATGAATTAAAGTTTTTGCGTTGGCATGATTGAAACATCTGTAACATAATCTCGGAAAATTATTTTGGTGTGGGATGATTTTTGGAGGGAAATTCATTTTACAGTTCGAAGGTTTTCACCGTTGTTGTAGTTTATGTATATATGCAACTGACTTGTTACGTATCAATAAGCTGTGGTCAAGAGTTGCTATGGTGCTGGACACTATAATGCCAATTGTTTTGTATCACATGCATTATTTGTGTTGCAAATAAATAATTTAACGAAAAACCAATTTTAAATGGGCTTCCACAAATGGAATTAAGAATGTCGAAGGTTTTCTACATCTGTCGCTAAGATCTGGATCAATGGTTTCAGAAGATTCAGAAGGGCAGTGAAGGAAAAGGGAGAGGTTGGAGCATCAATATCAATTAGCCTTATGCAGGTTGAGCAATCCTTTTTTGGATTTTCTCCTTAAAAGGCCATTTTTTCACATTGGTGAAATAAATTGAAATATTTCAAATTGTTGTATTTAATATTGGTATTTCAGAAAGGGTATGACATGCTTTTAGGCTACGACAGTCCGAAAAGGGCTGGCCTGTGAACCACTGATAAATCATAGATCTAGTATATGGATCCCGCAGATCTGGAAAACTTTGACTAGTTAAGGAAAAGTTCAACACGTGTATATTAATAACTGCTTTCATTAGTTATCATAAAAGCCGAGAATTGGCACACGCAGTCTGCTCTACACCTATGGAAATAAGGAATTTCCATTTTAAATTATTTTAGCATGATTTTTAGCATGAAAATTGACGTCTATTTTCTCCCAAGTTTTTAACCAAAAATAATTTTGTCTACTCGTTAATTTTGTTAATGGCAGAAATATTCGCTAACTTAATCGGGTTATGATTTTTATTTCATGTAGCAAGGGAAATGTTTTAATGGCAGTTTATGTGATCCCAAGTTCAATTGAGGGTGTGCTGCTAAACCATTTTCTGCACATTGTAAATTGTTCTAAAGAAATGTACAACTTTAAGCAATACTTGAAGTAAAGATATCGTTAGGCATATTGCCATGTTTATGAATTTTCAGTTGGCGTGATGGTCAGGGAAACATGTTTTAAAAATGTGCAAAACCAGGGAATTTGAACATTACATTCCTGGGGGAAAACTGTACTACAAATCTACTGATTTTAGCTAATTGTCTGCTAATTTTTTTTAAAGAATTAGAGGTTGTTTGATCAGCGGTTTGTTTCCATCAGCAATGTAATCAATAATAGATCATAGACTGGTTTCCGTTGATCCAATGTCAATTGTTGTAATTACAATCATTGCATTACTCGTTTCAATTCCTAATCACTGCGATTCTGGATGGCTTATTTTTTTCTGGATCTTTTTATGGTATTTATTGTTTCTTTGAAATGTCGCATCTTAGTGATTGCATGGTTTGACTTTTTTGTTTTTGTGCATTTTCCTAAATAATCGTTCTGACTGGCAACCGTTTTTTCGCTTGGGAGTTTCTTGAGTGGACGTGACATGGCGTCATTTAATCCAGTTTGTCTGCCTATATATGCCCGAGTTTCAACTCAATCAGGAGTTTGCGGTCTGCATTTACATGGGGCTTGGGATCTCACTGGCAGTTTCATTGGCTGCTTGAAATATTGGAAAACTTGACCGAATGCAACTTTTCAGTCAAAAGTGAGCAGGTTTGGTCTGTGGTTTCTTTCATTCCCAAATACCATGGGAAGCATTCTCCAAAAATCGTCTTGATTTAGTTTTGAACGTTCTCAGTTTTTTAAAAGTATGAAGGAAAAGAAACCAGCGATGAAATATTTAGGTGTGTTGAATTTTGTATGATGTTTTCTTATTTTTCTGTTTCGACCTTATTGTACCTTTTCCTCTTAAAATGCTCAAAATGTTGCCTCAAAACGTGGTCTCGAATATTGCATTCTATACAAAAAACAAGGTCTGCTTTCATGGCATTCTGGAAAAACTGGAGATATTAATGATGGATGGAAACAACAACTGAAATGCGAATTTGCTCTACGTTCTCCAGGGGCGATGTCGTTTTGAGCTTAATATGCAAGATACGTCAAACAATTGCAGTTGGTTCGTAAAAGATTAAAAAATAAAAAGTAGCTTTGAAACGTCTAGCTAGTAAGCTAATTCTCATAAGAAACAGGAGTGGAATACGCAGTGTAGCTTTTATATGAAAAGCTAAACCAGTAGGCGTAGAAATGGTAGTGTTGCCTCATTTTGTAGAGAAATTCATCGTTTTAACGAATGGAAAATTTTGACAGGATTTGTGAACATCTTGGTTTTTTTCAGGTTTTTTTTTTTTTTTTTTTTTTTTTTTTTTTTTTTTTTTTTTTTTTTTCAATCCTTCATTGTTCACTTTGATCATATTGAATCCACTGGAGAAATCATGTACCTTTATTGGTTTAACGAAACTTGATCCGATATGTAGGTCGATCGAAGGTTTAGGACTTGTTGTTTGGGCTTTTTCTGTCTATAAAAGTATCCACCCCTTTTAGTAATTGCATTGCTGTTAATAAGTTTTTCATTCAAAATCAAAGTTGTAAAGATAAATTTCGGATTCCCTTTATAGCGTTGTAATGATAAAATGCGAAGCTAATGGCTCAATATAATCAAGTTAGCTTGTTTATTTGCTCAAGATATGACTTTAGAAAACACAAACTTGATTTTTATTGATTATATTTCAAATTGACGAGGTACTGTTTTACGAAAACTTCATTGGAGTTGAAGTAGGTATATTTTGACGACTATTCAGCTGTAATATTTACAACACCAGAAGTGTAGAAATAGTATTAATGGAATAGATTGTCCAAAAATATCGTTGGTAGATTTTGCACTTTCCATATTCCTGGTAACCAAGTGACTTAGGAATGGTGCTGGGCAACGTATTGATGATATCTTGAAAACCTCTGGTGTCATATGACTATGGATCATTTTTTGGAGGGGATATTTGAGGATTGATAAATATATTATGGTATGCGAGATATTTAATATCGGGCATTTTTGGTTTTTGATCAGGTGTGCATGGCTTTTAAGAAATTCACTAACCCTTGTATTGTTATGAAAAACGGACGAATATTAAACAATGTAGTGTGTGGCATTGAATAATGGGTTGCACAGATTGCATTGACTGGCAAGATCTAAAATCCTTTTTTTTTTTTTTCAGTCAGATAAAAAAGCAAATTACCTGCTAAACTGCAGGGAATAATAGGTTCTTTACTTTTTAGCAAAACGTTATCCTATAATTGGATGCTGATGCGAAATGAAGCTATAATTCTAATCTAATTCTGAAAGCAATGTCATTTTTTTGTGAGTTCCGTGTTATTTTGCACATTCTTTTCAAGGAAGGCTCCATGCTTTTTATGATTTAAAAAAAAAATATTTAAAAAATAACCTCTTGGGAACTTTGGAGGTATACAAGATGTTAAGTAAAAATGTATTCACCTTTTCTATAGGTATTGATTTTGTATTCAGCGTTATCCTGAAATATTTTCCGAAACTTGTTTTGCTAGTATTTAACCAAGTTTTTAAAGATTATTCCATCATGTCCGAATTTCTTACATACTTTTATGTATTTTTATTTTTTTTTCAATGCCCCAGACGTCTCAATGGCGTTATTGCTACTAAATGCGAGTGCACGTGCATTTATTTACCATACGTTTGTAAACGTACACTGAAGTTGTTTGATGCATTTTTTGAAATTATGTAATGTTGAGTATTGAAAAGAAGTTTAAATTCTGAAGGTCAAAATGCAATGTTTTATCATTGATCGCTAATCTGGAGACTTGACTTGTTTTATTTCATGAAATTGTTGCTCCGTGAAATTGAAAATGCAAAAGACATGTTCGCCTCTGTCGGTTTCACGGTTTCATGAGTTTCTTATCGGTTACGAGAAACACATTCAGTACATGTAAACGACAACAGTTGTCAGAACTTTCATTTCATCGTGACGCCATGCAGCAATATCTCTGGGTTTTTATTATTATTTATTTGCTCGGATGCTCTTTCGAAGATTATTTCATCGATTAAGAC
This sequence comes from Ophyiulus pilosus, assembly GCA_033995625.1. NCBI lineage: Eukaryota > Metazoa > Arthropoda > Diplopoda > Julida > Julidae > Ophyiulus > Ophyiulus pilosus. Next base: position 46,650 of record JAUJYV010000319.1, read on the forward strand.
AGAAGTCCATCTTTGACATTTTTTGATTGAACGTATAAAGTGGCGTTTTGCCTCGGACCAATCTTGTTTTGATAGCTATAGACAACGTTTGCTGGTTGATATCTTTCCTAAAACGATTCTCAAGTGGGTTTATTGAATCTATCACAACTTTGCCTGATATCGCAATATTGCTCCTCATTTGGCCATTGTGGGTTGTCAGCGTCAGTTTATTGCTTACCGAAATTCGTTTCTAAATGGTCGTCGAGGGGCCAGAAGATAGATTGATGAGCCCTGATTGCAGATAGTTAGTCCATGTTTGAGCCCCAATGGTGGAGCTCAATTAGTTATTTGCGAAGTTGGGTGCACAGATATAGCGGCACTCTGTTATATGCAAGTTTTTCTCTAATCTTTAGGCTAAAACGCATCTTTTACATTCGTCTTCTACTTACACATTTGTGCAACGTTCAAAAGCACTTTAGATTTTGTTAGTGTAAATAAAATAAATATGTGCTTTAAAACCTAAATGACAGGCTTTTAATCACGTATGAGATTAAAAATGCAAATGATATCGGAATAAACTCTATTCCTGTCATGTGTGTATGTAGTTTTCTAATTTAATGAAGAACTCGCTATGCAAATGCATTATAAGTTTTAAACTGAATGAAAGGTGTATGTAATATATATTTGGCAGTAGTTGTAATAAGACAGTTTGAGCATGTCAATGTCTTTATACTTTAACTTTAATGGCGGGAAGGGAAGAGCCAAGCATTGAACTACCCAATGAACTAACTGAACGTAATGGGTGCGCATGCGTGGTTCTTTCCTTAAGGTAAGTATAAAGACGTTGGCATGCTCAAAACTCAAACTGTCTAATCTTCAAATTCATATTATCGTGATGGTATTGTGAAAAACAAGAAAATGTATTTCTGAAATGATCAGCTTTACCTAACTTGCATTTTCGGCTTTTGTCTAATTGATGACTCCCTTCGAATGTTTAGTTGACATTTTAATTAAGGTGGTTTAATACAAGTTTTTAAAAAAGCCTTGCATTCAATAAATTTGAAAAAGTATTTTTAATGCACTTTTTAAAACTTTTTGAATTTGGCCCAAAGCTTAGTGCATGCTATTATTCTAGTTGTGTAAGCATGATAAAAAAGTGCTTAATATATTATAAATGGTTTTCTTTGGAGAGAATTTTTTTATTATTAGACTTCTGTATATGAAGATAGCGTTATATTACATTGTCTACTATACAAGGCATTTTCAATAACCAACTTAGCATATCTTACTATACGAATTAATCAATGTAAACAAACTTTATTCATGGAAAAATTCAACCTGAGGGACAATTTCAATTCTGTTGACTATCATACTGGCCTCGTTACAAATTACCAACAAAATCGCTAAGCAACAATTTCCTATAATCTCTAAGGGAACTTGATATTGATCCAAATATTGCTATTCGGATGTTGCCAGGCATTATATTTTCATTTCTATTCAGTAACTCATCTTTTTTTTTTGCAATTCCATTGAAAATTCTCCATCCAATATTTGATTTAGAAAATTGAAAAACTCATCGCTTGCCATACTTTAAAAGCCTACTTGCATTCTTCGTCTTTCATGAAAAGATTATGCAATTAAAGAGTACCCTTAAGGCTTCAAGGTCTATTTCTACAGTGTAACAAATCTGGAGAGATCCTCGTAAGTTATGGTGTAACATTGTAGTCGATAATAGACATTTACAGCATGGAAAGCCCCATCCCAAATCTCTTGAGCGGGATATTCCCCCGAGGATTTGGCAAGAGTATTTTTTCCATCCACACTTTTGTCTCATGTGAATACAAATCGGTTTCCAATAAGCAGTGTATTGGATTGTGGAGTGTATTGATCCGACATTATAAAATAGTTTTCCTCCAGGGTAACTGTGTGGCTTAGATTGTGTAGATTTTAATTATATTTTATTTTTTTTATTTTCAGGAAGCAAGTGGCTTTGGCGAAACAGAAAATCCGATCTAAAAGGTATGACCCCTCAAGGAGCAAACTTTTCCATAGCTTTTTCTCTAACTTTCTTGCCAGCTATTTTCAGACTTTGGTATACAATTCTGTGCGTTTCAACCTTATTTTAACTCACGGCGCACAGAATGATGCTAAATTTGACGCAGCATCTAATTAAAGAGGGAATGCATTAAAAATCTACTAAAACTTGCACATTTCGTAGGTTTTTTTTACAACTAGACGAAGTTGTGAATTAAACAAGTTTTATATCGTATTATACACTCGAGTGCAAAAAAATCGACTCACCTGCATGAATCAAGTAAAAATGTGTTTTTCTCAACAACCAAATTAAATTTAAAATCAGAAAAACACCTTTTTAGTTTATTCATGCAGGTGAGTCGATTTTTTTTGCACTTAAGTGTATATTAATATCGTGAATTTTATTTGTAAATTTTCGATATTTCCAATCGCACCTTTGTATAGCGAATGTTAAATATGTGGCCGAAATTGAGGAATATTTCAAATAAGAGTTGAATTTCAAGCAACTACTGTTTATTTATAGTATAAAAAAACAATAACAAAAGCTTGCATCTTATATTTATAATTCTTTGTTGCAGATCTGACGAAGAAGTCTCTGCGGACTCGAACGACAGCTCGGACAGTGACTCTAGCGATTCATCGAGCAGTTCCAGCGATGATTCCGACTCGTCGACCTCATCCTCGTCAAGTTCCTCATCCTCCTCTTCAGATTCGTCTTCCTCTTCATCGTCATCCTCATCGTCTTCATCCTCTTCATCCTCCAGTTCTAAAGACTCTGATTTAGAAGCGAATCTGAAGTCTGGGTCTGGCCTTGTGGCAAAAAATGGCCATGGTACGCTACGTCGCAAAAAGAAGAGCAAGAAGCAAAATAGGTGATGTGCTTACCATGTTAATCATTCCTATTTTCAGGAAGTTGTCGGAGTTTTATGCACAGCATAAAGATATATACCGCTGTACCCGTGTATAGCCTATTTGACTCATTGATAGGTTGCACAGGCAGAATGCGTTATTTGAGCATTGCGTTATTGATGCATTTGAGCTATTTAATTCTTGCTAAGTTAGTCGGACTTAAATTCAAAAAAGCAATGTTATCGTTTTCTCTCAAAGAGTATGTTGTACGAGATGGTGTACTTTCTTTTTCAATTGATTTTAAACACGCCGCTCACATATTCGTTCAATTCGTCAGCTTTACTGTTATTTGATTTTCAAAGTTGGACCAAAATCGCCTGCCCTCACGTAAATGACGCCACGTGCAACCTATAAATGGATCAGTATGCTCGAACAGCCTTTTCGAATCACTGCACCATTTTATTACTTATTAATTCCTTAATTTACGTTGCTAGCCGAATGTGGTTTGCTACTGGAAAGTGAGCTTCCCAGTGCCGTGTGCTTGGTTTGGGTGAAGGTCTCAATCTTTTAAATATCGTTGAAAGGACTACAGATCCTTAGTTTATTATCACCCATGCGTTGCTAAAACACCTTTAAGATGTAAGTTAATGGAAATAATTAAATTTAAAAATTGAAATAATTAATTTGATATCGATTTTTTGCACTTTGGTCTTTTTTTTTTTTTTTTTTTTTTTTTTTTTTTTTCCCTCTTGTTGTTTTTTTAAAGTCCGTTCTATAAAGCAGCAGTGATACAAATTTTTGCTCCCTAAGCTACTCTTGTACCGTCATCATTTAAGATTTAATCAAAGTTTGCCACTATAAATATATGTTGGGGTACTGTCACGGTATGTATTTCTGGGTAACAATGACTTCCAGTGCATTTGCATACAACAAAGCATGGTATCTGAAGTTACTTGATTGAAGGTTACTAGATTAGTACGGTAAATGAAGCATTTCTTTGCGAGCATGATTTTGGGTTCCAAAATCATGTCGTGTCCGAACATGTGACGCTCGTTTTCTGACACGTGCGTCCATTTAATGCGGTCAGATACTGACTGCTAACATCAGTTCTCGAATGCCGATTATTAGTCGTGTGAGAGCAAGAATAGCCAACGTTAGCATACGACCTTTATACTGACCTTAAATGGGACTTTCAGGAAGGAGGAGCATTGATTTGAGTTACGAATGAACTAACTGAACGTCATATGCATATTTCAAACGATTTTATGCAAATTCGTTTTTAGTTCCAATCAATGCTCCTCCCTTCCCGAAAGTTCCATTTAAGATCACTATAAAGGTCGTATGCTAACGTTGGCTGGCTAAATTTCTCTAATGAAGGACCTTACCATACTTATGTACATGTATAACAAAAATTACAAAAAATATCATCTTTCTGAACAATTAATTGCTATTTTTGATTACAAGTAATGAGATCCAATGTATGATAGCCAATAAATTGAAAAAAAATGATCGGGTTGATAAAGCAGGAATACAATATAATTTTATCGTGTGATTATACCCCGTATACAAATTGAAACACTGCAAAAATCCAATCCTGACCCTTGCGACTAGACCCAGTGAATGCAGCCCGAGACTTTGTTAAATATCAATGACATTACATTATTACAAAATTGCAAACAATTAAACATTTTCAGAATGCAGTTTTACAATTTCAAAACTCGGTCACTTTGATGTAAACTCATAAGAAAAAAATCCTATTGGATTAAGTCAATTCAACTCAGTACACTACAGTATGAAAACAAATTCCATATTGTAGGGGCATCATACTCATTTTCAGCAGATTGCTCCTACTTCAGTAGCGATTTGGTCATCATTGTTAAATTGAACATTAAATTTAAATATTAATAAATCTAGATTTTCGCTAGGAAAGCTATTCCATCATTTAATCGCAAACAATTGCCAGCATTCTATGAGTGGACAGAAATGCTCCACTCTCTAAATTGGGACACGTTGAGGTCCAGGCGTGAAAAGTTATCTATGGGGTTATTCAAATGCTTTCTTTCTTTTAATTCACATTTTGTTTCCCATACAACAGTAAACATCCATTAACGCCTAACGACCACTATAGAAGTAGACATAATCACTCAAATCCTTTGACCAAAGCTTCGTGCCAAGATGGATGTTTACTATTGGTCCTTCTTTTTGCATGCGATTAGATGATGGAATATCCTTCCAGTCGAATGTCCAGATTTTGTAGAATATCAATCTAACAATGTCTAAGTTGCTACTGACGTAAGAACATTTTCTTGAAATTGCCCAGCATAAAATTTACCACACTTTATTCAAATAAACTGCAGTTTTCTATAATAGTTTTAGCTTAAACTGCAGATATTCTGAGTTACAGCACCTTTACTGTAGTTTTACTGCAATGTACAAATTAAGTTTTAAAAAATCATTTCAATAATAATGCTATTGCAGCATCACCTATTTGTTTCTGTGCACAGGAAAGGTTTCTTTAAATATATTTTAATGAAATAAATAAGATGTATGGCCTACTGTCCTACAACATACATCCTGACAATCCAACACTAAGAACCTCAATAGCGAGCCAAACTTGATAGTGAGTTGGAGGTTGTATAGAAACTTAAAAGGGCTTAGGCTTAGGGCATTTTGGGCTGCAATGATTCATATTTTATTACACTCCATTTGTGCAGTATAGTTCAAGATGGCAGTTTTAAGTGTATTTCGCATTTATTTGCTGACTGTAGGGTACTGGGTTGAATTGAAAATGACCAATAGTAAGCATCCGTTTCGGCACGAAGATCGGGCACGAGTTTTGAATAATTATGCCTACTTCTGACGTTGCTGTTGGGCGTTAATATATGGGAAAATGTTTGAATAATCCTGTCGCTAAGTCAAGTGGCTCACACTTTCAATAGTTTAATTTTTTTTAATAAAGTCGAGGCAAAGGGACTTTTACTTTAGGTAATTATCAAGGTGCATGTCTCCTCACTGCTAGGTGTAAGCGAACACGATGTGCTTGCAATGTAAGCTAACTGCTATAAAATGGCTTACAACTCAGGTCATTAAATTTAGTCGCCCCAAACAGTAGATTTAAAAACATGTTTAACTCTGGGGACCAAAACGATGGGAGCTAAAAAAGGGTGAAGGAGCCAAAGAGTATAGGGTCACCATGGCTTAAATATTGACGCTTGTTTCTGGTCAGATTGCTAACTAGGTTCTATCGTATGTAATTTTAAGGATACATGAGCTTTTGAACCCCTACGCCACTTTGATAAGATCTCAATTTTAATATTTATTTGAAAATTAATACATACTTGAATATTTAGAGCTCATTAAAGGTGATTTGAAATTGTAATGTTACTGGTTTGATGTCTGACGTCACTCCAACAATGCTTTGAAGAACATGGTGGGCACCGCATTGAGTTTACATGACGTCACTTTGAATACCATTTGTCATACCAATTATCTGTTTCATTTGTTTGATGCATTTTCAGTGAGATTGTCATCAGGGTGGACCTGAAAGTGAATCTTGATAGCCTATCATACAGTGATTAAAAATGCTGGAAATATTGCACAAAAGAATTGGATCTGGCGCTTGTGTAAATAGCATTTGTGCTCATCTTATTGTAAAGTTTATTCACTTCTTATTTTGATACAATAAAAATTACCCAATATCAAATAGTATTAAATTGTATAACACATAATCTGGACAATGCAGCAAAAAGGAGAACAATTGAATTGCTGCAATGCAACTGGAAAATATATCAATAAAATATACTAAATTATAATATTTTCATATTTGATATTGGCTTCAATGCAGCTGTTGACGAAATTGCATCCAGTTTATATATACAGTCGATTCCGCTTTATCTGGACACTGGTTAATCTGGGCAGCCATTTATTAGGGCCAAATTGTCAA
>JAUJYV010000320.1:0-53337 GCA_033995625.1 Ophyiulus pilosus
ATGGCATTGGAATGTCATGCTTCGCATAGGGTAGTCCTTGACATTCCGGGCCGCCAGCGCTGTTTTTCGTTATCGTTATCGATTCGTTAAAGTTGGCTGGCTCAAACTTTCTAATATGAACACTCTGGGTTCTAAGCGTTCTTCAAGGACTCTAATCTCTTCAATGCATTGGAATGCGTGAAAATACCTTTGCACGCAACTACAGTGTGTCCAGTATAATTTCCAAAGAATTCTCCCTCGACCAATCAATTACAACAACATAAATGTTCTAGAGAATATAAAATAATTTTCCAAATAACAAAAAAATTCTAAATGCACAGGCAGAAAATTCAAGTATCAATACGCATTTCAAGTACAATTCCCGACTTTCAAGGACCCCCTTGGCATGCTAATTGGCATGCCAAGGTGATGCTTTCATATATCATGGATCAATTTCAATGAACCGCATATGGGCACATACACATAGCAACGTCCATCGAGTGACCACGTTCTTGGCCTGTCCAGGACAACGAAATCGATAGTCTCTTAATTTCGACGCCTGCCAACAGCAATTAACTCATTAGTGCTAAGCTTTGGCGCGAAGTAGACGCCTAGATTACAGCTATTTTTAGCATTCACAACAAATAAAACGCATAGTGGTTTGATAGCCCCTGACAACAAAGTCCATAAGTTTTGGGAACATTGCCGGGCAAATAACCTTGATCTATATTTAGACGGGGCGCTAATCATTCATCGTGGAAGTGGTCGTCGCCATTTTGAAAAACACCTGTTGCGGGTTCTCAATGTGTTCTCCAATGTGCCACGACAAATAGTTCCGTTAGCACAAAAAAACAACACCAACAAGTAGGCTTACAGCAAAAAATAAAAAAACGGATTTGGCGTAAGAACGCCCACCGCCCAAAATAGCAGCCACTTGTTTGGGGCGCTATGCCTCCTACAGCGTTCATTGTCATAAAAGACAACCAGAGGTCGCGACGGTCATCGTCACAGGCGGCAGCACCGTCGAAGCCAGTTACATGAACGTGAAGAACCGTGCATGTTGGATAATCAAAGGTTTCTGACGTTCAAGACGGTCACCCTGGATGAGAGGGCAAGCGCTATGAGGAAAACCAGTTGGTGGAAGGCTAAGCACTATATGCAACGCGTTTTGACTTTAGACCAGAGGCTACAGGTTGTCGTGTAGTAGTTTGTAGGGGGGGTGCTTCGATTTTTTTTCCTCTCGTTCGTTATGGAAAGGTACGTAACTTAGCCTTGTTATTCGAAAAGAAAAATAACCACTACACTGCGGCCTAGAGATTTTAAGATCCAGGGTGCTAATTTTTCGGACGCCTTGCCTGGCAGCAGCACCATGGGCACCATCCAGGAGCTGGAAAGCTTGGTTTACAAAAAGGACGAAATGATTGTACAATTAAACAACTTGCTCATCGACCGGGACCATGAAATTCAGCAGTTACGCAGCCAGCTTGATAAATTCCAGTCGGTCATTTTGTACGGGATGGCCGCCGTGCCCCTGGGCCAAACCGGACGGAGGACCCGGGCCCAGGGCATATCGGCCGAACCCCAGTCCCTGAGGACAATACAGGAGCTGAGCCAACTCAAGTTCGCCCCACATCCCAAACCCGAAAGGTAAGGATTTACTTTGAAATCTCAGGGAATTTTATACTTTTGATCGATTAATCGTTCCTGGGTGAGCATGGCAACTTTTATGATGACCCGCTTTTTTTCCCATTGCAAAGTTCGTTAGGAAATGTTAGATATACAGGGTGTGTAGCAGGTGCCTGTTAAACCACATTTAATAAGGAACTGCTCATAAATCACGTGTACTCGTATCATGCCCTCGTGCAAGTTTGTAATTATGTTTCGTGTGGATCGTGAGCCAGTTGTCATCCCCACAATTTGGCTATCATTTTAAGTGCATGGTTGCTAGCCCTTATATTAGGTCACTGGCAATTCAAGGGGTTGAGTGGGACTGGGACAACCACCTCCTTGCAGGCATCGACGAAAAATGCTCGTTTTTGCATTAAAAATCAGGAATGTACTGCTTTAAAAAACGGTCGTAAAGAACTACATGAAAACTTCCAATGAGCTAGAATAATTAATTTAGTTTGCTGTTGCTGTGGATTTAAGAAGGAAAAAAAATGTCAGACTATTTTCTAGTGAATTTGTAAATTTTGAAATAATTCATCATGTCACTTGATTCAAGTTTTATTTTAGGTCAATTTTTTTATTCTTTTATAAATTGAGGAGTTAAATATTCGTTTATCCGTCAACAGCTGCACGTGAATGGAATTAATGATATTACTTTTTTCTTGGAAAAGGGGAAGGAAAGTTAATAAATTTTTGATTTATTTTTAGTAGCTTTAAAAAGCAGCTGCCTCTGAAAGATCGTTCCATGTGATAATTGCAATAATTTCAACTATTGCTACAGCATGCAAAATTCACTGAACTTTTTAAATTTGAAAAGTTCAATGAATTTTGCTTAGGTATTTGAGGTATTTGACGAATTTGTCGGAATCTTCATTTCGTGAGCATAGGAATTTAGGACTTAAATTTAGTTTTAAATTTAGTTTCAGGACTGGCAAATATTGCAATCCTTATATGGTCCTTATATGACTTATATGGTCGCATAATGGTGCCAAGCAGGCTTTAATTGCATAAGAATTATTGCACGGGATTCTAAAAATTCATGTTTTACTGTCATTTTCCTATTGGTACTTGACACATATTTGTTAAATAGCACTTTGATATAACTGCATATTCTTTTAATAGCGGTCTGGTGTTATAAAATATAGCTTTGAGATGCAATTATACACCAATTGTGCATAGTTTGCATAACCAAATAAGCCTGGTCAGAAGTAGCAATCTACAAAATCTACAAAAAAACTTTATGACAATTTTTGAAGACATTAGAGAGTTTGAGCCTGCCAACGTTAACGAAACGAAAACGAAAAACTGCGCAGGCGGCTCGGAATGTCAAGGACTAACCTATGCGAAGCATGGCATTCCAATGACATTCCGGGCCGCCCTCGCTGTTTCTCGTTATCGTTATCTTTTCGTTAACGTTGACTGGCTCAAACTCTCTAATATATCAATGTAGAAAACTCAAAAATAGAATTTTATGCAGATCAATCTTTGCCATTATTTACAAAGTAAAATATCCCTTGATCAACAATAAGTGTATACCAAATGAATTGGCCTTAATTGACACTTATGCTAACGGGCATTTAATTACCGGTATGTTGATGAAATCATGTTAATTTGGTAATGGGTGTGCGACTGGAGGATAAAAGCGTTTTCAAACATGAAAAAGAGTAAAAGAGTCTTGGTATTTATCATTTGTACATGTTTCATAAAATGATGCAACTGCAATATAAGTTATGCGATTTATTTTTTTTATTTTTTATTTTTTATTTTTTTATTATAAATCGGGCTGTGTTCGTCAGTTAAAAAGAAAATGTGTATCGTTAGCATACTCATGGCTAGTAAATTCAAGTTTAATTTACTTGAAGGCTATTTAAAAGTTTAATTTAGCGATACTAACGGGAACGGCTCATAAAGCCGTATTTCAATCTCCTAATTGGCATTTACAAAGTAGCCGCTAGAATATGTAGATATAAAACGCCTGGAGTGGATTAGGCAACCCAGACTCAAACCCACACATACTTAAGACGTTTGGTAATAGCCCTTCATCCGGATAGGCGAAATTCACTACAGACAGTTGCAAGTGTGCATCGATGGGTTAAGGGTACTCCTCATTTGAGGGTCATCCTCATTTGAGGTTCTAAAAGAAAGGAGTCTTTACTAACAAGACTGAGCCGTATCGACCTTGAAGTAACAGACAAGTCCTATAATGCTGGACATGGCAGTAAAGTCATATTAGATAAAAGTGGGTAAATACCCACTTTTCCATTTGTGCAAATAGTTTTATGCAACTTTGGACATTGGCCAGGTCAAGTGTATGTAACGTTCCAGCGTTAGGTTACAGGGTGTTCGAAAATGATAGCTTGAGCATTTTATTCTACATCGCACATAATACATAGTTTATTTAGCTTTTATTTTACCGAAGGAATTCCAACTGCATTCCAAACTCCCAGAAGAACTGAAGATAACGTATAAATTCGTGCGGCTATCTTATCCGTTCCTATAGCCTCGACGGAAAATAGATTTCTCCGAATATGAAAACATAATGAGATTAATTATATGGTGGTCGATATCAGAATTGCATTAAACAGCGGTGGTGTTTGTTATTGTAGTTGTGCCCAATTTCACTTTACTGGCAACTTTGCCTCTGCTTGACCTAAAGCAATAGTTTGCCATATACGAGCAACTACCATGGTTGCTTGTGATTGGAACAGGAAACACGTCGGCACATGTTTAGCCAAATTTGATACAAATACTAAATCAGACCTATCGATGCCATATCAATTGTATATTTATCCAGTTATCACTGATATCGTATTTTGATAAAGGAAGTCGAAGACAGACAAAACAAGATCCCAGAATCATTCATTGATTTGTACATTGATTCTAACTTTGTGATCAACGTATGCAATTTTGGTAGTCAAAATTGTTTTTGTAATCCTATAATATTTTATTTTGGTTTATTGAAGTTGTTGCACATACTGAACTTATCACCATCTGTTTGATAACTAACGTCTTTTACTACCGTTTTTGCATTAAGTATGGCATGCAGGAAGTGAATTCACCAAATCGTTTTATTAGGGGAGAAGGCAAATTCAAATAAACCAATATCAGTAAATTAATGTGCCACATCCACCACTAATATAGATAGGGCGTTATCAGATTGTAGTCATACAAGGTCTCGCAGGTTCATTACCCCATACAGTACAGTACAGTACATTTCGCTTTAATTGCCATGAAAAAAGTATATCTACAAAGTCAATCTTTTGTATTATTCAAGTGGCTGGTGGCACTAATACATGATCTTTATGCAAAGATAGATTTATACTAAATGTGCAAGCATTTGTTGTAAATTTTGTTAAAGGTTGCTATCTTCATGGATAGTTAAGTTGTTAAAGTTGCTACCTGAAGTAGCATTTTAGGGTCCAAACTGTTACAGAAAGAATAAAATACATTTGATTACCTAAGTAACACAACTTTGGCAATTGGTATAGTAGCTAATCGTTGGTTTTGTGTTGACAGCAGCTGGTTGCAAATGTAAAAAGTCCAGTAAATTTGTTGAAAAAATGTAAGCATATTTCAAGGATTACAAGGCTCATTCCTTACATTTTCAAGTAACCATCGGGCCCTCGCACATCTAATTACCACAGTAGTTGTCAAATATGACAGAAAATGACTGCAGAGCTCCTGTGTCTTGTATGCATGTACATACAGATTTGGGCAAATTGTACTCATGAGTAGGAGTACTGATTACGATTGCAATGGAATCATACTTTATGGTAGAGGTCAGACTTGAGCAAATATGTACTCCTGATGTACTCATGAGCAGAAGTACTAATTACGAGTACCTGTTGAATCTTACTCCATTACTTAAGTATTTCTATTCATACTCGATTACATTGGTACTCATAATTTCAGATTACGTTAACACTCATTGGACATTTGTAATCGCCCATTGTGAGTACATTTTTGTAATCGAGTGCATTGTCCGCATAAGTTTTGGGTACATTTGCATTCAATTACTTTTGTACTCGTACCTTTTGAGTACATTTTGTATTAAATCACTTTGTACTCGGTACTTTTACTTGTTACTCAAATTCATTAAATGTACTCAGTTACTGCCCAACACTGCATGGATAGTCAGTTACCAGAATTTCAGTAACAATACAAACCAGATGATGAAACTGAAGTTATGTCACTAGCACCCTGTATCTATATTAACAGCCTGTTGCCTATCAGTAACTGGATTGCTTTGCAGCGCCATCTACGATGATGCTACATCTTGAACAATCTACACAGAATGGCGCTTAAATTTGAAACTTTCAAGGTTCCAACGTGTAGTCCCAAATAAAAAAAACTTCGACGGCAGCAGTTTTTCCCAGTGATTCGCCGCAAAACCTGCGCTTGCTGTCTTCGATGCTATTGCTACTAGTGTGTAATTTAAATGCAGCATCAATACGTAGGTAGACCGTGCGTGTAACTCTAAAAATAGCTCGGCCAAGGCCGGACGGACGGAAACAAGTATACGAATTTAGTAACAGTATTAAAAACGCAATCTATCCCTCAGTCACAACTGAACTCAACCGTGAAAACTGGCAAGCACTCCCCAGCCATTTTACCTGGCCCCGTCTCATAGGTGAAAATGCTAATGATAGCCGACGGTGTGCTTTGGGTGGTTGGACTCCACGTTTATACGGCCAGGTACAAGTTTCGGGCGCTCAGTAATTAGCATTAGATAGCGCTAGAGAGAGAACTTGTTGGCAACTGCATTTTTAGTCTGTATCTATCCACGAAAAGAGTTGCCAGTTCTGTAATGGCATCCCTCGAAACTTGTGTACACAGGACTCACACCGTGTACCCATCCGAACGCCATAGCCTGTGAATTGCGCACACTCATCTCCATTGAAATTCCAGCTGGTCGATTGGGAGATTGCCTTGCATTGTTTGTTTACGAGTGCTATCGAAACATTTGGCCATACCGATCTGGGACGAGGGTTGGCAAACGTCGATGCAGAAACTCTGACAAAACTGTACGATTTCGGCAATCCAGGCAATTGGCAGGAAATTGTTTAATGGACATTGCCTAGAAACGTCCCAGGCCATGGGCACCTTGAGGGACATGCAACTGGCGTTGCAGCAAAAGATTGAAGATGTGAAGCAGCGGGATGACATTATCCTTGTCCTGCAGCTGGAACTGCGACGCAAAGACATGATTCTGCGACATCTGCAAAGTGAGCTGGACAAGCACCGGGCCATCATCAAACCCATCACCCGGCAAGTGGCCGAAAACTTTCAACAGCTAGTGCGAAGTGCAAGGACGAGAAAGGCGAGGAGAGGGAAGGGGAAAGATGGCGGCGAACAGGGGGATAACCAGAGATTAAATAAGATAAGCGACGATGAAGATGTGGAGGAGGAGGATGAAGAACGCGAAATTGTCACTCTGGGATGTCTGGGACCAAAGGCCAAGAGGCAGGCCATATCGGCTGAACCTGCCTCATTAGCCTCTGTAGACCTCAATGTGCTCAAAAACCTGAGAATTGTCAAAATTCCCAAATCGTCCAGGTAAGAACAAGTATTCCATAATACTTTTGCGTTGAGATTGTTTAAGCAGCTCCGTGGCCCTGTATAAGGCGCTAATCTGTTGAGTAAATAAAGTTGGCTAAAGATAGCGCGCTTTAAAGTTTCCTAAATTAGCAGGGTGCAAGTGTAAACAGTGAAATTTTAGATCATTCTGTGAACCGAAATGTTGAAAGCGATTTAAAATGGGCTTGCGCAATAAACTCCAATCGCCAGTGAAAAAAGAATAGTTTAGTGGAGAACAGACTCGACAATTTAAAGCATTTGCTCAGCTGATGTAGATGCAGTATAGGTCCCACATTATCACAACCGTTTATTACATGTACAGCTTAGGCCAAAATTCTGGAACACCATTTAAAATTCTCCTTTTTCTGCAAAAATGTGATTGTAAGTGCATTGGTTTCTCTGCGTAATTGGACACCGCTTAATTGCACAGATTCTCCTTGCCCTGAACTTTTGCCCTACGTTTTGTATATGATGTGAACCAGGATAATTGCACACACTGGATAAACGCACATATTTTACAAGCCCCCATGTGCAACTTTTGTATGGAATTGTGACCGGTTAATTGAACATTTTCGGTTTGCCGGATCAATGTGCAATTAAGAGGTTTCGACTTATCACATATTTACACGAGCCTAGATTATCCGGGTGCCCATATTAACCGAGCTGAATAGCATATACGAGGTACATTATGTATTTATTAGCCTTAAAGTTGTATATAATACATATTGTACATGTAGCGTTCTATAGAAAAAAACACCCCACAAATGTGCGTTTTTCTTGATTGAGTAATACTTTATAAGTAACTATAAGTTGTAAACTGATAAAAAACCATGCAAATTATGGAAATATAATTTGTATCTGAGGTAGGTTCGGTTCACATTAACTCAGATAATCTAGGTTCCACTTGTACTTCACTCGTAATTCCTGCACCATTCGCATTATTATAACAGGCAGATTTAATAACGATGATAAATAGCGAATGACAATTCTATTCCGATGTCCCAACATTATAACAATTAAAAAGGCACTAACACGGACGTTGGGATGGCTGATTTGGAGGAAACAATAGGCATCATTGTTAATAACAATTTGTTAGTAGCAAACTGTTAGTATCAAAATGTACATTTTGAAGATGTCATTACGGTCGACATCACATGATTAATTAATCTACATTACAATTATCGTATATTTAAAATCTATAGTAGCTAGTACGTGTAGTCAGTATTGGGAGTTTTAGCATGCCAACGTCTTTATACATACCTATGCTTTAATGGCGAGAAGGGAGGAGCCAGGCATTTGAACTACCCAATGAACTAACTGAACGTAATGGTTGCGCATGTGTGGTTCTTCCCTCCCCGCCATTAAAGTTAATCGACATGCTAAAACTCCCTAGTTTCTTAGAAACTGTCCGAAAATTTCAATTTGAATTCAAATCATTATGAAAAGTATTTAATTCAAAATGCCAGTGCATTTCATGCACAGAACAATCAGAATTGTGCATTTATTTATTTCATTGAATGGTGTTTTGAGAAAAACTACTTGAATTGGTATTATGTAGTGTCACGCCACAGACGTTATCACGTGGTTCATTGTATTGATGGAGAGTACAACATTTTTCTTGAACGTTGGTCTCGTTGAAGGACAATAATTTAAATTCATTAGCAATGTGATTAAATCTGCATATATAAGGTCCATTCTGTTGCTAACAATGATGGCACATATTGTTTCCTCCAAATTACAGATTGTTATAATTGTTACAATGATGGTACATTGGAATTCATTTTTGTCATTCTTTATTTAATCCAATGGTTTGCAACCATGATAATTAAATTACCATGATCATGATGGTACCCTTGTATGTGGCCATTCAAAAATTCGTCACTACATATACTAGATCATGTCGATTTTATACATTTTTTTTGTTCAAATGGAACAAGTGAACAGAAATTGTTTAATGACTCTTGTTAGCTAATTTTCCTATCATTATACTGGAATAGGACCGATAGCCTAACATTAACTCCTATTTTGCAATTTTATTTTGAAAATGCCTTGAGCAAAAGCAGTGCTGTCAGATTGAAAAGCTGCAACCAGTTTTTTTGTTGTTGTATTTTTTACAAAGGATAAGTGCATTTTTCAAAATAGAACAAGCAGGAAAGGAAAGATGACTTATATTTCTACTAATTAAACGCGATCTGGCATTGTTGGAAAACAAAATTGGAAGGGAAGTGGTTATAAATAACGTTTCCATCATATACAATTCGCGATATTGACTACTGGTGTTCTGTTATATGAAACGTTCCAAGTTACCTGCAGACCAAGTGTTTGTAGTCATAATCCGGTGCATGACTAACACTGTCAACTGTTAATAAACACAAAAATAGAGCCTGCAGAAAAGGGGAAATGTTTGAAATGAATTAACGCGCTTTTGCACATCCAGTGTTCTGCAGCTGTTTATTATTAGTTTAAGTTTATATAATGCCTGCAGCTTGCGAATGTCTAGCCTTTTAGTCCTAGCTATCTGGATATTTGAATCTATGACGATAATAGCGCAGTATTATACTGAATGCAGTATTATTTCCTATTGTTTAAAATTGGCCATATCTCGCAAGTTTAAAACTATCAATATCATTTTAAACTTCACTAATGTTTTTTTTACAAATGAGAACGTATAATAGTTTGAGCCAGCCAACGTCAACGAAACGATAACGGTAACTATAACGAGAAACAGCGCTGGCGTACTGGAATGTCAAGGACTACCCTATGCGAAGCATGGCATTCCAATGCCATTCTGGACTGCCGGCGCCGTTTCTCGTTAACGTTATCGTTATCGTTTCGTTAGCGTTGAATGGCTCAAATTCTCAAATCTCTCTAATGATGCACGTATAATGCCGATACGAAAATGAGCAATTCTACAACTGTATGATTTATGTTGGCCTATTACTCTATTGTAATGAATGCAATTAGATGGCATTTATATAATAATGACGTGCATTTACCGGCATCACGTAAAGTATAGTGAAACGAGCGTGTATCAAATGTTCGTTTCATTATTTAGGAAACTTGTCTTGATGCAGGTAAAACTTTAAATTGACAAAATGTCCATTGGCATGCGTGATTATAGGGTATCCAAGCAGCGTCAAAATTACAAAAAGATATCAGATAAACATCCCTGAAATGGCTTCAGGCGATATTGAGCACCTGCAATTAGTTTTATTAGTTTTACCATAGTGATAGTTATCCTCAATTTCTCTTTTGAATATCATAGTTTCATTCCCCATGTATACTCTATATCCAGAATCCCAAAACATCGGTTATGTCATCATTGTGTAACTGGTGTCTTTTTGTCATGTCCCATTTCAGATCAAAAGAACTTATCAGAGATGCAATACTGGACAACGACTTTATGAAAAATTTAGAGATGACCCAGATTAGGGAAATTGTGGACTGCATGTATCCAGTGGAATATGCCAGTGGCAGTTTAATTATTAAAGAAGGCGATGTCGGATCGATTGTGTACGTTACTGAAGGTGAGATGTTAATGTTTTATAAAGACTTCATTTACACTGAACTCAATTCGTATTTTTAGATTTTTTTGTTCTTAGGTGTGTCTAGACTCATGAAACGTTCAGTTTTGCTATTGAAAGGATTTTATGCTAACGCCTGCAATTTGTTGTTACAGAGGGAAGAGTGGAAGTATCCAAAGAAGGAAAGTTCCTGAGTATTATGGGAGAAGGCAAAGTCTTTGGAGAACTAGCGATTTTGTACAACTGTACCAGAACTGCAACTGTAAAAGGTAACATTGCATCTCTTTAACTGTTATCGAAATAGTAATTAAAAACGTTCTGCAATTAGAGTACATATCACCAAGGCCAAAAACATATCCCAGAGCCTTTGCCAACATTAGTAATATAGTCAGAAATCTATTTTTAAGAATCTCATCAAGATGGAGATCCTAGAAATGTCCAGCAAATTCCCCCCTCCCTATATTTACATGTTTTATACTTATGACTATTCTTAGCACCTGTAGAAATTGTAGACTTAAGACAAGACAATAATTATTGTTTAGTTTTTAGTAATAATAGTTCCCATTAATTTTTTTTACAAGAATCTCATTTACATAGTCAGGAAGATGTCGGGTGAAATGTTCCAGTATACTGTATAGATCCCATTGTATACACTACAGTAAATTTGTTGATGTACAATGTTTTGCACTTCAGCAATTGTTATCAACTAGACTGAATCATCTGATAATTTGGTTTGGGAAGATAATATAGCAAAATATATGCGTGATAAATTAGCAAAATAATATAGGAATCAAAAGCGACCATTGATGAAATTTTAATTTAACCTGATGAACTGGTAATGACACTATGGCAGTGGCTCTCTAGCTTGCGAATAGCTCATTAGTTTTAAAATAAATGACTGTCACACCATCTATGGGAGTGTTATTAGCGAGTGCCAATTCGAGCATGATTTGCGGTGATTTTATACATTTTGAACAAGTTTGCTTTCATTTTTTTTTTTTTTTTTTTTTGCTGATTAATTACAATTTTGACAATGGCAACCTACCCCTAAATTGCCTAAATTAAGCTGTTGTTAAGGGACAAGGTTATTACAGAAAATCACGTTTTCGATGATGGCATTGGCCAGATAAAAACAGACAATGTGTGTGTACACAAAAGCTGCAATAAAACACTCGCTCATACGTGAATTGGTATGTGCGACTATTTTTGTAGATAAAAAAAATGCGTCGCAACAGTCACAGATAACCTCCATATAGGACATGCGGTGCTAAAATAGAAAGATCAGCATTTTTGTCTCCCCCATCCTCGTTTCCTCTGTTTATGACAGCATTTCAATAACTCAACGGCTTCTGGAATTTGTTTTTAATTGGCACTAAGCAAGTCTTGTGTTAGGATTCAACAACAAGCCATTTTGAGCAATGAGGCATTGATGTGTTAGCGTGAGAAACGTAGGGCACACGTCAGCTTTCCTGCCCTGGCCATTACATCCGAAAGTTCTTTGAAGCTTGTGTAAACTTCCCAAGTTCCAAAAATACAATGATAGAATGACGAGAGATGAACCTTGGTTGTTAACGATTATAGGGTAATGTCAGAGGAAGAACGCAATTAAACGCAACACTGGGTGAAACTTTTTGCAAGGTGAAAAGATGAGTATTCAAGGCAGCAATTTGAAGTACGATGTGACATGCTTCAGAGAAGAAAGAGTTAAGATTTCAGAATGATCAGGCATAAGGTGCAACTTTTAGTACTTTATAGTACAGTACTGTATAAATTGCAGCATATGTACAGACAGCATGAATCGACAGCAAATGCAGAAGAATGACAAAAGAAATTAATAATCAAGTTTTCAAACTAGGTGTATTTAAAAATTGGATTAATATTTAATGCTTTTTTATAATTTAACTGTACAGACTAAGGATGTGCTATCACGTAAAATGAGTTTCTTATGGTAATTGAATGTAATTTTGTATGAAAACCACGCAGACTGAAGCATTCATCTGTATCAAATACTTAAATTTATTTACTAAAATTACGGTACTTAGTTGTGCAATCGTTTTTGAAAGTTATACGTACCTCAAAAAATTGCAAAATCGGTCAGACGTAAATTTAACCAAATTCACGAAATTGGGTTAATCTTGGTGTAACCTTCTGTTATTTTTATTTTTCGCAATTTACAATATTTCATAAGGTACCGTTTTTGGCTTCTGTTACTAAACATCTGCAGGCTCTGCTGCGGAACGATAAAATCCATGACCCCATAATCCGAATTTAAACAATATAGTATAATGTATGATTTGATGGTTATGGTTGAAAGTCGATTGTTGTTATATTAACAGTGAATTTAACCTTTCATTTAATTTACTAAATCCAAAAAAAGGCACGCAGTGCTCAACATTTTCATACTGAAACGTAACCAATTTAAAGAAACAAGCAAAAGGCACGTGTTTGTCAACTTTACCGACCGCAAAAAAAAACCCCCAGTATGTTGATTTTGTATACCTGACAAACAACAACTGTAATCCTACACGAAAAGATGATTTCTGTTTGTCGACACTTGGCTTGATCATATAGACCTCCATTCTAGCTCTCTAAAGTCTAAATATTTATATGTAGGAAAAGACGAGACATTTGCTTAATCTCAACGCGTTTAGGTAAACCATTAGAAAATTGTTATTTAGCCCAAAAAAAACAGATTTTTTTAGTTTACGAATTTAGTATTCATTTCAGCAACAATCAATGAAATGAGATCAACTTAAATCTGGAAATCTGTTATAAAGCTTTTGTGAAATCGCTTAAAATTGAAGGATTTTGAGCATTTTATCGAACTTTCCATGTGATTCCCTGTGCCAGTTTCTTGCTAGACATAACGTACAGCTTTGAAGTTTCAAACATACCAGTATTAGAACCGCGTGCAACTTAAAAATCGCAGCCAAGGATTTAACCAAAACAAGTTTTTCTCATTTCAAGGGTAATTGTTAAAAAAAAACGGTGCGACCTCTTTTCGTTAATTTATAGGCATAAAAAAAGACAATTCAAAGCGTACAAACCACATGGGCGGAATTACTTTCTATATTTAGATGCAGCTAGATATGAACTCTAAACAAACATGATTATTCAAATATGCACTCTGTGTAATTGTGAAGTTGTTGTGGCTTCTTCTAGCGAGCAGATGCACTTGTAGTGGCTCACATTTCAGTTTCTTATAATGTATTATCCAGTTTGCTTACTAGGTTTTTCAATTACCAATGTTTGTAAAATCATGTTTACAAAGAAGCTCATAAAAACAATGATGCTTGTGGCTTTTCCACCTAAACATTAAAAACTATACAACCTGATTGTCAGAATTTGCAGATAAAATAGTACATAAATTCAATTTTGAACATGCTCTTCTCTGCATTGCTTCAAAGATATTCTCTCACAGATGGCTTTGTCAAATGTAAAAAAAACGTTTCAAAATTATCTCTGTGGTGCCCAGAGAAGTTTTCAGTTCAATGTTTCCAGGTTAGCCGGCATTAACAGTATAATTTCGATGCAAAATAATAGAAATTGACCCACATTGCATTGTAAACACCCTCCCAAAATTGGAATGCAGAAAATCTGTCGAGAAATTCCCATTAGTTTCATTTGCAAAAAAAAAAATGTGTGTCTATATAGTATATATATAATAAAATTAAACACTTTGGTTGTTTTGTCGTCTCGGCGACTAGTGTTATCTTACAATTAGCTGCCTATAATAGCGAATGGCAAAACTTGTATTTTTAAAAAGCATTCCTTGCCATTTTTGTAATGCACATCTCACCTTCCATGTACCGAATGTTGTGCATTTTACTTTAAAAAGGCACACAAAGTAAGAAAATGGGCGTCCCAAATTTAGCCGGGCACATGTAACTAACCTTTGGAGTGCAGCTTTTTCCTTGATGTAAAAAACGTATAAACATTCTGGCATTTAAAATTTTGCAATAATACTATTTGGTAAGATGGTTTCTATCCTGACCCTGTCTAGCTGGTTTATGATGATGAAGTCGGCTTACACTTTTCCAAGTATTCTGCTTAGGAAAAACAGAAAAATAAAATAAGTGGAACCATATTTTTCCATCTGGCATAGCTGGACCTTTTTTTTAAAAAACAAACTCACGAGTTTTAATGTATCATCCATTTGCTAGCTTTTAGCTTTTATCTTTTATTCTTAAACAGCATTTGAAGATGTGCACTTTGTTGCCTGCTGCGATTAAGCTTATGATGTATAAATTACGTTTAGTATAATTATTTTTCTTTATCCCATTTTAGCATTAAGTGATTGTAAATTATGGGCAATTGGACGACAATGTTTTCAAACAATTATGATGCGAACAGGACTTATACGGCAGGCCGAATATACAGACTTCCTCAAAAGGTAATAGCACATACCTTTGCCTTTGCGTAATAGTGCCGATGCATCAGTTCTTAGTTTATGTGCGAATGCAGCGTATAAATACTTTCCAGATGGCAAAACAAAATCTTATTTAGAAATTTCATTGTGCATACGTGTATACACGTAAAAGCGGCACGTCTAAAGGAATGTCTTTATAGTCTATACAATTACAAACATTTCATTCGAAATTCAATGCCATGGCAATGGAAATCTACAGCATTTGTTAATGCAGTTCTTGCTTTGTATTTCTAGTGTTCCAACTTTCAAAGATCTTCCGGAAGATACGCTTATTAAAATTGCAGATGTATTAGAGGAGGTATGTACAACTAATTCGAAATCTAGGAGTTATTTGTAATGTTTTGACTAATACAATTCCTGGATATACTCGTATGAGGGCGTGTCGAATAAGTTTTATTACAACAGTAGGAATGTCACTGAAAATGTATTTTGGATGAGGGTAATGATGACTGCAAAGTACCTAATGAATTAATAGCAAGGTTTCTTGTTCGTTTTCAGACATTTTACAGTGAAGGAGACTATATTATACGCCAAGGAGCAAGAGGAGATACGTTTTACATAATTAGCAAAGGAAAAGTATGGAAGCTTTCTAGTAGTGCTCTTGTTAGTCGTACAATTTTTCTTCCACCTCAATACAATTTTTTAAAAATTTCAGGTGAAAGTAACAAAGAAAACGCCGAGCGTAGATGAAGAGAGATATATTAGAACCTTACAAAGGGCAGATTTCTTTGGGGAAAAGGCATTACAAGGGTACGTGACGATAGATATCTCTAAAAATAATTAAGCAATTGTCTATTTTTTTAATAAATTTAACAAGTTATTTATATTCATTTTCAGGGAGGATGTTAGAACTGCAAATATTATTGCAGATGATCCGGAAGGAGTTGCCTGTCTAGTCATTGACAGAGAGTAAGCATATTTCTTTTATATAACACCTATATATTTTAAATTTTATTGAATTTTTTATAAAGCCATTTGAGCATCATAATCATATTTGATTTGGAGAAAAGATTAGATTAATGGGATATTTTTTCATTTGTTACAGGTCATTCAATCAGCTAATCAGTGATTTGGATGAAATTAAAACAAAATCATATGATGAAGAGTTGATTGTGAGGAGGAAGTAAGCATACATTTTTATTTGTAGCTAATTGAATTATATGTAAACTTTTCCTGTTTAACCAAAATGTCCTTTGGTCAAATTGCATTGCTTTCTGTAAGGAATTGTATGGTAAGTGATTGTTGATAAATTTCCAGTAATTTTTCAGTGACAATAGAAAACGTGCATATTTTTAAAACAAGTTCTTCTGGGAATGTTGCTGAGAAAGATGTGTACTTAATTGTTATTAACAAACTGTAGGCTACTCATGTTAAATTTGTCAACGTTAAATATAGTTAAAAGTTAATTATTATGGTAGAATGTCTTTGGTATAATAAATTTACAATTCTTTTATTAGAATCAACGAAGAATTTGCTCCTTTGGAGTTGAGCAATTTACGTGTCATAACCACATTAGGGGTGGGAGGCTTTGGAAGAGTTGAATTGGTAAGTTGGAAAAAATGAAAAAATTCATTATTATGATCTTGAATTTCAACTTCCTTATAATTGACAATCAAATTTCGATTTCAGGTACAAATCAATAACGAAACACATCGATCATTTGCTCTAAAGACAATGAAAAAGAGTCAGATAGTAGAAACACGCCAACAACAACACATAATGTCAGAAAAAATCATAATGGAAGAAGCCAATTGTGATTTTATTGTCAAGTAAGCTAAACAAGATGTTTTAAATCTTATGCAAAGTAAACAATTACTGTATTCTACACAATCTGTTGTTTAACAATTTATGCATTTTTCTATGTGTAGGCTCTTCCGTACTTTCAAAGATCAAAAATTCCTTTATATGCTAATGGAGGCATGTTTAGGTGGTGAATTGTGGACAATACTCAGGGACAGGCAAGTCTAATAAAGTAGGCTGAGAACCTAATTAACTAAAATGTATTAAATCCATTTTTTCATGCATGTGTAGGGGGAACTTTGATGATGGTACAACTAGATTTTATACAGCCTGCGTAGTAGAAGCATTTGATTATTTGCATTCACGTGGAATCATCTACAGGGATCTGAAGCCAGAAAACTTATTGCTGGACAATAATGGCTATGTTAAACTGGTATGTAAGCGTATTAAATTGCACCTTTAAAAAGTAAAACACTTTACACAAAATTGTATGTTCTGTAGGTTGATTTTGGCTTTGCAAAGAGGCTACCGATGGGTCGCAAAACATGGACGTTCTGTGGGACACCAGGTAACTAATACCAAATGAAATTTGGTTGATGATATATATTTGTAGTTTTAGTCTTTACCCAGTCATGCATTCAATGATAATGATAAGCAAAAGATAATGAAAATGGTGCTAGGACATTGTCTATATACGTTTAAATTTAATTTTTTTTTACTCTTAGAATATGTTGCGCCCGAGGTTATTTTGAACAAAGGGCACGACATCTCTGCAGACTATTGGTCCTTAGGCGTACTCATGTTTGAATTGCTCACGGGAACGTAAGTGAAATCAATCATTTGCATGCAGTAATCAATATAAATCCTTTACACGGTGCGTTCATTTGAATTTTTCTCGTTTGCAGCCCGCCGTTTACTGGTACAGATCCGATGAAAACTTACAACATAATTTTAAAAGGAATTGATGCAATTGAATTCCCACGCAACATCACACGCAATGCAATGGCGTTGATAAAGAGGTTGTGCAGGTAAACTGACAAGTTTGTTAATAACATGTCAAAAACTCGCACTTTTTTCTGGACAAGATGTCATTTGTGAATTATGTTATTTAGAGATAATCCTGCTGAACGGTTGGGCTACCAGAAAGGAGGTATCAAGGATATACAGAAACACAAGTAAACTAGTTCTTAATAATCCTCGTATTAACTGCTTTTGACATTGCATAGTTAATTAATGATTATAATTTTTTCACAGGTGGTTTGATGGCTTTAACTGGGTCGGTTTGAGAGACAGGTCCATATTGCCACCAATTATTCCTGTGGTTAGTGTGCTGCTTTTCTTTAATTTTGCATGCCAAGCAAGATGGTATTTTAGTTGCATAAAACATTTTAATTGGTTTCTGCAAAAGATCAGCTCAGATGCAATTTTAGCAGTTGTAGTTTAGAGGACAAATATGAGAACATCACATAATATAGTCGTTCATTTGAGTTAATCTTATTTTTACAGGTAAAGACGGCCTTGGATTCCTCAAATTTTGATAAATACCCTCAAGATCCTGATACGGCCCCACCAGACGACCTCACTGGTTGGGATGGAGAATTTTAATCATGCCAGTGAATATCTTGCAACGAAACTGCAACCTTTGAATGGTCAAAGCTTTTTTAAGAGAGAAAATTGTTTTGTTTTGACAGCTTCCAGTTTTATGAGAAATGTCAATCTACAAATGTGTCTTATGGAGATCAAATCATGAAAACATTCGCTTCTTGGCACATACATGCTGTTTGCACGGTATTAAGTAGGCCTATTGATGGACACTAGAAACATCTTTTCTTATTCGACAGACTCGAAGAGGTTAAAATATGCCAAAATGCAATATTAAGCTTTTGAGCCTGACTGTTTTGTATGTAGCTTTGCCATGACTAAAATCTTAGGAGCACGTTTATTTTGTCTAACAAAAATACTTTGTCATTTTACCTTCTATGTTGAACATTTTGTATTTTATTCACTTGAAATTCGTGGCACAACCTGCTTGTGCAAATTGTAGCCATTTTAAAACTGTAACATTTGGATAACGAGTTTCCTTTTGTTATTTTGCTAAACGCGTTATATTGCAATTAAAATTCCAAAATCATGAACATTGTCTTTTGTTCTTTTTTTTTAGCTTTGTGGTGTTTTTTCAGGAAAATTTGACTACAATTCGGACAATTGCATGTAGATTTTTCTAATAGTATCAGATGGAACTTTTATAAGTTTCTTCCTCTCATCCTCTTATGGAATATTTCAAATTAACATTCAAACGAACTGGTCAAGGGACATCGTGGTTGGCTACGATCAAAGTGGATTTTTCTTTTTGTTTGTTTGGTTAGCTGAATAAAAATGCATAAATTTAATCGTAAACATTAATACAGAAAAAAACTATAGTTGTATTTATAAATTTAATTGAAATTTAATATGAAAGTTGACGAATATGTTGTTTGTTTGCAGTACTTCTGCCTAACCTCACTTTGAACCTCTCTAGAAAATTCTATTTAATTTATATTATTGTCGGTTCTGGACAATTCCTAGAAACACCACAATATCAACAAAATCCTGACTAGTAGTTTTTTTATCTTGCTTGTATTTGTTCCCCCCCCCCCCTTCAAAACTTCAAAAGCCCGAGGGTTGCTGACGTAGTGCGCGATACCGAGGGTTGCTGACGTAGTGCGCGATATATCGACCTTTGACGTCATAAGGGGAAGGTTTTATGTCAACATTTCCAGTTTTTCAACCAAATTTCCGTCTGCTATCACGTGTCATTTTGCCGGTTACTAGGAAACAGTAGCGTCTTCCCACCGCTTAGGCAAGTTCTACAACGATTTCACATATTTTATCAGTGTATTTCTATATTTTCGATTTCCAAAAACGTAAATATTGATACTATTTCGTCAAAAGGAAATATAATAACACTTTTACCGGTATATTGTATATACAGTATTTATTGCCGATCGAAGCTAAGGACAGAGGAAGTATATCTAGCATTCGCCGGTTTTCAAACATGCCCTGCATAAAAGTTCAAAGTCCGAACGTCCAATATACTGAAGACTACATAGAAGCCAGATACAACTATGAAACTACAAGTGTTGAAATACAAGAAGGAATTTACAAGGTAAATACGAAGGCGAGGGGGATTTAACGATCCTTGTACTGTAGGACATGTATTTCGAAATATATATTCTATTGAATATCCATTTTAATTTAGTAATCAAGTTTTCCAATCTGAATTTCGATTTTTTTTTAATGATTCAGACAGAATCAACCTTATTAATCAGTCAAACACACTTATTTTTGTTTTGGCAATTAAAATTTTAAAAATTTACGAAAATACTTGCATTAGTTAATTTAAAATCACTTCAAAATGACAAACGTATATAATAACAATAACGTTGTTTTAAGATTTAAAAAAAATATTGAGTAGTTTATGTATTTCTGATTAACTTGCATAAATGTTTGATGTTTTTGGGGACTGATCATAACAAAAAATTAAGTTCTTAATACAGACAAGAATCCCTGGGTCTGATTTTACCTTACCAACGAACTAAGGGTTTTATTGTACATTTATTAGGTTACTCCCAATAAGGTGAATGTTACGTTCCACACAAAACAGCGAGTCCCTAAATTAGGAGTGATGCTAGTTGGATGGGGAGGAAATAATGGTTCAACCGTTACTGCTGCTGTGCTCGCTAATCGGTTAGGTCTTCAATGGAACACCAAAGATGGACTAAAGGCAAGTTTGAATTTGAGAATTTTTCAAAAAAGTGATTATAATTTTTGATTAGGTCTAACACGTGGTATAGCACGGTGACCTACAGGTAACAATTAAAAAAGTTGATTTTGCATATCATCAATAAAGCCAAAACGTTTCAATTTTATACGTGATTATGCTAGGATTTTTATGCTTTTTATACATAGGTTGCATTTGTTTTGATGCATATATTGTGAATTGGATATCTGTTGCCATGAATAAGATCTGTAATTTTTATTTACAAACGATGATAAGAAATTTTTGTATCACTCTCTTATCATTGCACAATAACCCCAGTTAAATAGATCACTATAATCCTGATCGATGGTAGCAAATCGATGCAAATCGGCGGGCTTGTTTCCAAAAAAGTTAATGATAATTTGTGTGACACCATTGGCCTTTTCAACGCTGAATTTGCGGCCTTTGGTGTAAATCTTAAATTCTGTAAATGTACAAAATTGTAATTTTCCCTCATTTCAGGAAGCAAACTATTATGGTTCTCTAACACAAGCCTCCACATTGTGCATTGGAACAGGACCACAAGGGGATGTTTATGTACCTTTTAAAGATATCCTGCCTATGGTGGATCCTAACGACATTGTATTTGATGGTAATTTTATTAAGAAATATTTTGAATATTTGAGATGGCCCATTTAGTCTGCATTCAATTTAAAATATTGACTACTTCAAGGCTGGGATATTTCTTCGAAAAATTTGGCCGAAGCTATGGAAAGAGCCAGAGTGTTGGACTACAACTTGCAAGAGCAACTTAAACCTCACATGGAGAAGCTGAAGCCACGGCCTTCTATATACGTTCCGGATTTTATTGCTGCTAATCAAGCGCAGCGGGCAGACAATATTCTTACAGGTTAAGAGTATCTAACAGAATATTCTTACAACATGAGCTTTCCTACGGAAATGCATTTCACGGTTACTTATGCTTTATTTTGTACCGCTTTTAGGTTCCAAATGGAAACAAATGAACCAAATACGCAAAGACATTCAGGACTTTAAAACAAATTCAAAAGTAGATAAAGTGATTGTCTTGTGGACGGCTAACACAGAACGGTTTTGCGACGTATGCGCTGGTTTAAACGATACCATGTCTAACCTACTGAAATCTATACAAGCAGATGCAGCGGAAGTTTCTCCTTCAACGTTATTTGCAGTCGCTAGCATATTGGAAGGGGTAAGACTGACCACTATCAGATACCGTATTTTACGGACTATAAGACGCACTTTTTTCTTCAAAAAATTGCCTCCAAAATCCAGGTGCGTCTTATACTCATAAGGTTTTCAATGATGCGGATCATATAAAGTTGCTTAAAAATTAAGGTGCGTCTTATAGTCCGTAAAATACGGTAGTCAAAATTAGTGTGGCAAACTAACACATAAACAAGTGAACTAATGATATATCAATTACAAAATGAGTTTTGATGTGGTTTTAAGACAAATACATTGATTTTCAGTGTGCTTACATCAATGGTTCACCACAAAACACATTTGTTCCCGGGGTAATTGAATTGGCCGAGAAGCACAAGGTGTTTATCGGAGGTGACGACTTCAAGTCGGGACAAACTAAAATCAAATCTGTCCTAGTCGATTTCTTGGTTAGTGCAGGAATAAAGCCAGTATCGATTGTCAGCTACAATCACCTGGGAAACAACGATGGCAAAAATCTATCTGCACCTAAACAGTTCTTATCCAAAGAGGTAAGCCAATGAAAATTGATCTTATTTTGTTAATTTCGTGTATTCTGTCATAGTTTTTTTAATATATTTATAATGCTCAACAGATTTCAAAAAGCAACGTGGTCGATGATGTGGTTCAGTCCAACCAAACACTTTATAAAGACACTGAGAAACCCGATCACTGTGTCGTCATCAAATATGTGCCCTATGTTGGAGATAGTAAGCGTGCCATGGACGAGTATACCTCAGAAATAATGTTGGGCGGCCATAATACTATTGCCATTCACAATACGTGTGAAGATTCCCTGCTGGCAAGCCCGATAATATTAGATTTAGTAATTCTTACTGAACTTTGCCAAAGGATTAGGTAAATTATCATACTGTTTAAATCTCTTGATCTAGTTATCGAAGGCCACTGTAATAACGTTTATTTCCATACTCTCAACCTTAGTTTTCGAATTGGTGAGAGCAAGGATTTCCAGTCTTTCAATCCCGTCCTGTCCGTTTTGAGCTATCTTTGCAAAGCCCCGCTCGTGCCACGAGAAACGCCCATTGTAAATGCGTTATTCAAGCAGAGGGCTTGCATTGAAAATATTTTCAGGTAATTAAATTTGCAATAAATTGGAATTCGCCAAAACGTGAAGCATAATAGTAAAATTATCTGTTTCATGTTTTTTCAGAGCATGCATAGGATTACCTCCAGTAAACAACATGGCACTTGAGCACAAACTGAGTGATTCTAGTCAGTGGAACATAGCAATCAACAAGGAATGTGTTAAGAAAACTTCGAAAACAGAAACTTGCTCAATTCCGCAAACTACTAAGATAACCAATGGCTATCACTGCTCAAATGGCGTAAACACTGATTAAACAGAATCTCAGCAACAGATTAATCACAATTAATTGTGTAACATGAAGATTTTACAATATTGTATTTTATTGTCAGAGTACATACAGCTCTTTGTTATTCCTAATAAACGAAAATGCTAGAATGATAAGTTGATTGTTTTAATTACACTTAATTTTGAATACACTTTATATTAATCATTGACAGTGCAAAAATTATTTTTATTTATTAAGTGGTACTTTTTGTTACTAAAGCATGAAGGCAGTGACCGTTTCCATTTGATTTATATGCAGGCAGTTTTGCAGAGGAAAACATGTAATCCTATTTATCAATTCCTGGTTTTTAGAAATTTTTCAACAAATAACTTATCTTACCATATGTGTACTGAATCGCCCACCACTCCACTGAACTTTATGTATGTTTTACTACCTCTTCATATACTAATATTTGTTTTACATA
Source organism: Ophyiulus pilosus (assembly GCA_033995625.1). Classification (NCBI taxonomy): domain Eukaryota; kingdom Metazoa; phylum Arthropoda; class Diplopoda; order Julida; family Julidae; genus Ophyiulus; species Ophyiulus pilosus. Next base: position 23,696 of record JAUJYV010000320.1, read on the forward strand.
TTTTGTGAAAAAAAAAAAAAGTCCGAATTTTCATAGAAGTGCTGTAATAAGAAAAATTGTCAAAAATAATGTAATAGATGCTACCATCTTTTTAGTAATTTATTCATTTGTTTCATAAATTTCTGAAATGTCGCGAAAGGTTTTGTGTCACTGGGATGAGCTTTTGGTATATCCAACCAGTGTTTAACAACCGATTTTAAAGTTGAAAACACTATAAAAAACAGCTTAAAACAGGGATGAATCCCCTTTGATGAAATTGCCAGTCGCATCCACATGCAGAGTAACATGTTATAGACTCGATCATTAGAATATGCCATAATTGGGTAATATGTCAGTGCAGTAGGATAAATCAGAAAAAATTGTCTAAAATCCTATCATTTGGTACTTATTTGATTTTTTTTATTAGATCAATGCTTATGTACTGAATTTTCAATTTTAGCACTTACTGTGAAGGATCGATGGACGAGTCTGGACACAGCATTTCGATTCAGCGAGCACGTATTTGTAATCCAAATTAACCGACGCACGTTTGCAATTTCAAACCAAAGATATCTTAACACACGCGAACTAATAAACACATCTTTCGATACATTCAACATACCGACTATTAGATTTTTTGAGCCAAAAATGAAAGTGAGATTGGAGCACAATCTTCCCGTCGCCGTAGGCGCTTTATTTTTCTCCCGCCAAAATGTTTGCCGTTTGGCGTGCTCATGCATAGGCGAAGAGCGCTTTATCCTCATGAGTTTTAATTTGCAAGGAACGTTCATAAAGATAAGGGAGCACTCCAAAAAAAATGGCGTCCGTCTTCGAGACGTATGAACAACAGCTGGGAAATTTAACAGCAGAAATAACCACTTTCACTTCAAAAATACGCAGTTTGGCTGGTGGTACGTTGTAATATGAATCCACTTATCAATAATTTAGTCAAGTATATTTTGTCGTAGATAAGCGAAGCTTGGTCGTGCTTTTATTGACATATATATACGCCCTCTTCTTGATTTTTGCAGTGGAAAAAAATAAACATGTTAAGACCGTGGAAAAATATATCGAAGAATGTAAAGAACTGGTATGATATACGTGTGCCCCAAATTCGAAACTTCCATCTCGGTAATTTTCATGTTTTAATGCATGTGTGCTTTCTAGCTGGAGCAAATGGATCTTGAAGTCAGGCAACTGCAGCCATCAGAAAGACAGAAATTCCAGTCTAGGTTGAAAAGCTACCAGATGGAAATGACACGTTTGGAAAAAGATTTGGTTCGTATGTTCTTACTGTCTATATGTTTACCAACTTATAGGTCTTGTTTACTGTATATGATAACGAAAAAACCCGTTTTGGTTCAAGTACTCGGGTGTTGATTGATAAGTTCACTGTTGCTTGCCATACAAGTGCTCTAGTATAAATTACTTTGATCCTAAAACATGGATTATTACATTAATTGAGATATATTTTTAAAAGAGGTACATTTTTTTAGAGAAGCTGTACGATATTTTGAAAATGTAGTTTAGAAATATGGACAAAAATGCCAAACTTAAATCAGATGGAGACACCAGGAAGCTTGACATAGTATTATTTTCGATTTCATGTACGTAGAAACAAGCCAGAGTGGCCTATCACGATGACGTTGACAGCAGAGAGGAATTGCTCGGGGATGAAAGCGTTGACCAAAGGACCAGACTTCTAGATAATTCAGAACGTCTAGAGCGTTCGGGGCGAAAATTGGAGACTGGATATCGCCTTGCCGTTGAAACCGGTATACTTGCGGTCTATGTATTTCGTCTAATATTAAAATGTGTGCATGCGCTAATATGGCCATTTTTTTTAAAGAAAATATTGGATCGGAAATCTTGCAAAACCTACATTCACAGCGTACAACCATTCAGCGTGGACGTGAAAGAGTAAGTTTGTATTTAAATTGGTGTTTTAAAGCCTGGTTAATTTCAACATTCTATGTCAGCTCAAACTGTTTTTTCTTTTCTATCGCAGTTAAAAGAAACCGATGAGGATTTAGGGAGAAGTTCTCGTATTCTATCTGGAATGATGAGACGGATTCTACAGAATCGTGTCATCGTCTATGCAGTTGCAGGAGTCATGCTTATTATTATTATTGTTGCCATCTATTTAGCAGCTTCGAGGTGAAAAATCAATGCATTGATAATGAAAATTACCTTTGCACTATTTAGTTAATTAAATTCTAGTTGACAAGTATGCTACAACCATTCCATTGTTTGCATATGATATTATTTGGCCACTGTCCATTTAAATTCGAGTTTGTTTTACTATTGTGTGTACTGAATGAGAATGTGGTTGTTTGTGTATATACTTTTTTAAATATAGCCATGATTAACAATTGCAAAATATTTGAAAACGAAGGTTGTCTGCTGAATAAGAACACAGTATTATATTTATGATTCACCAGGGCTAGTATCAAGCACATTAAAGTGTATTAAAATTCAATTTCCAACCATGTTGGCTATTTTAAACTGTAATAAACATTATAGATATATCATTCTTGTTTACTGTTAATTAGTTTAATGCCATATGTCATACATACAAATATTATATTCATACAACTAGATGGTCATTTCATCCAGTTTTTTTGTAGTTTTTTTTGTTTCCACATGTTGGTTCACATATAGTTTTACGACATTATAATTAAGTACACAGTTTTATTTGGTTCTAGATGCAAACTTACGCTAAGTTTAACAGAATAATGCTCAGGCATATTCAAGTTCAGAGTTTATTTATAGACATAAGAAAATGGTTTGAAAACAGATGATAAATAATGTTACATTTTTTTTTTCTAAAGCTTTGCATTTTTGTGAATGTCATTTATTACATAAAATTTCAATAGTAATCAAATTATACAATATTTAGCAATTCTTTAAATGCAAATTGTGTAGGATCCTGTGCATTTAATTAAATTGAATTCGAAAATAATAGATTTTCATGTTTATATTAGAAATTAAATCCAAATTAAATCTAATTTATAAATAAAGCATGGTGAAAATTGAAAAAGAGACATTTTTGACAATTTAAGACAATTTATCGCTTTCATCTACAAAGACTTTTAACTTTTTTTTAATCATTTTCTTATTTTTATTTTTGTAATTATAATTTGTATTATTTATTAAATTTCTGTTTGCATACTGGTTGAATACTGTAAATAAAGGATTAAATGGCAAGAATTCTAATCTGATGGTATATGCATTTATAGTATAATTAACAGCGTATGTAAATATTATCTCAATATCAGGAATTTAATATAAATGAGTATTTTATGGATGATCCCTGAGTTCCTGACTTGCATTCCCCAATGTTAGCTAAAGCGCCATTGAGTTTGTTGAGCCTTTAGTCCCGCCCATTATATGACCCGCCTTTCACGCCGGAAGTTCTTTTCTTGCTGTTCGGAAGGTAAGCAATGGCGATGTGTAGGCCACATATTAATAAATCCATTAAATCCATAAACATCGGTACTTAGATTTCCGTATTTTAACGAAATATAAGTGAACAGGGATTCTATATTCTCTGTTATTTATTTCAGGCTAGCGCAGCAAGATGGCTCAGCGATTGACTTACCGCCGTAGGTTGAGCTACAATACACGTTCTAACCGAAGGAAAATGTAAGTGTTAACTAGTGACAATGTAATGAATTCTTTCTCAGTTTTGAAAAAAAAGCATGTTTTAATTAATGCTGTATTTCAGTTCTAAAACTCCCGGTGGAAAGCTCGTGTATCTGTACACAAAAAAACCAGGCACACTTCCACGATGTGGAGACTGCAAAGTCAAACTTATGGGGGTAAGTCTATTCTTTTGTAGTATTCTCTCCGGTACTGCCAACTGTAAAATTTACGTCTAAATTAATCTGTGCATTATTTGTTAAATATAGATAACCCCTGCAAGACCTAAGAAGCTAATGTCTATGTCACGACGACTTAAGACAGTTTCGAGGACTTATGGAGGTTCAAGATGCGCAAATTGCGTTCGAAGCAGGTAAGGCCTAAGTTTCATATCAATGTTTGGGTAACCAACTTATTGGTAGATCAAATTGTAATTTATGTTCAGTTGCACTGTATAAAGTTCCACATTCTTAAACTGCAATTATACAAATGTGGATGTATCAAATTCACATCTGACCTTATGATGAAAGGCAACACGTGGTCTTGTATTTAAAGGAGGCAAAACTCTTAAGGACGTTAATTATATTCTGTGAGGATATCTTTAAAAGGTTAATTTCAAAGAAATCTTAGATTATCCTATGAAATAGACGACGTAAGATGCCTCCCTTCCCTTGTACTCTTTTCACGTCCTTAACATGTCAATGGTTTCGTAACTTGATTGATTTACGTTTTAAACTTTTGTACATGTCTTGCTTGTTATTTTGTAATTAATGCTGATTTCTTAGGCTCTATTCTAAGTTTATTAATAAATGATTTTTGTTTTTAGAATCATAAGGGCTTTTTTGATTGAGGAACAGAAGATTGTAGTCAAGGTTCTGAAAGCACGAAAAGCATCCAAGAAGAAGGCTGAATAAAAGTTAATTTTTAAGTTATCAAACTGAAAGGCCTGTATATGTTTCGAACTGCAGATCAAATAAATTACAGCTAAGCCTGTACAAAATATTTCAGACCTCTTACATTTTTACCAGTGTGGTTTTGATAATTTCACTTTAAATTCGTTCATGGTAGATTGCCTGTTGTTTTATAATAGGTACCGTGGCAATTTGAATGGAAATCGAGGAGTAGTTGGTGTAACTGAATTATCTTTGTTGATGATTTGGTCTGGATGGATCTGATTCAACTTTTTATTTTATACAATTAAGATGGTGTTTCCCAATTAAATTTAGTCATAGTACCCTTTGTGTGGTTTTGAGAAATGGGAAAAATGTGCTTGAGCTCCTCCAACAGTGTGTACAGCAACCCTAAAAATTGAGGAATTTATGTTAATCAGAAAATCTTTTATAAAAGAGCAACACGTCCTTTTTATTTTCAAGACTGAGCAAATATTGCGAAAATTATAATGGTTGTGGAAAACATTCTTGCAATATGCTTACATTTTTAATTAGATTTACTGGGCAACCTATCAAATGGTATTTTTGTTGTTATCATATAAATTTTTGCTTGTAAAACATTGAAAAAGTACATGTTTTAATATTTCCAATATATCAAAGGGTTGGCTATTTTAGTTTGCATACCATATGTGGTATAGTTTTGATCCTGTAATTTACTAATTTGCCGATATATCTTGCTTGACGATACTAAGCTGGCCTAAGCGAGTTGGGCATTCTTCATTCAAATTTGTACATTACAGTAGAAACCAGATTCTGCGTTTAAGTTTATGCGAAAAATCCATAGACTGTATGTGAACTTTTCCTGGTTGTAGCGCTTGCTATTTAAGAAGTTTTCCAATCTAAAGGAAGTCACAATGCTGATGCCAAAAGTATGATTTAATTTAAGTACACGTTAAATAAGTCTTCAAATTACTGATTATGTCCATTAATAGGTTTGGTGTGATTCATTGTTTTAATTATGATAATTTATAAAAATATCTGGCTTGGTGATTTCTTTTTACATTGCTTAATGTTTGGTTAATGTTTTTAACATCAAACATCGTTTGAATATCCCGCGCTTGAAACCCCATGGATAAGGTTCGAATTGAAATTTCGTATTGCACGTGTGCCTATTATTAATGAACTTTTGGTTTGTTTTGCCGCTCATTTTATTTTTCGTTCTGTTGTTATTCTGGAGATGGAATGTGATTTTGATCTCAATGAATTTGAATTTGAGTCAAAATATCAAGATGATTTGGACGCGTTAGATGAGCAAGATGAAAATTCAGATGGTAAGGAACTGCTGAATCAATTTGTTAAACGATAAGCTTTCAAACAGGTCACTTCTCCTATATGTACCATATGACTGAACTTTGAATAACTGTTTCAGTTGTGTTTTAATTAGATCAAATAAGAGAATGATTATATAAAAATGTCGGGATTATAGTTTTATAACATATGGAATAACCTTCTCATCTTTCATACAATGTTACCTAACCATACTAAATAAATTGGGATGAGTTGTAACAAACTATTTTGACTGGTGAGGAAAAGTTTATGAATACATAACTTCTAGAGTTGTTTTTATGTATTGCAGTATGTAACAACTGGTGTACTGCGACAGTTAACAAAGCTGGCAACTCAGCTGATCAGCTTGAAGCTGAATCTGAGAAAAACAAAACATTGCACCATGGCGCCATTGCCGATGTCCAACCAGCTGCTGGAATGTCATCAGTTATTGACAACTCTGCTCCAACAAATGACATTCATGCTGCAGAAATTCAGTTGGCCAATTCTACAGATGTTTCTATGGTTACACTTGAGTTGGAGGATGCAGGTTTGTTGTTTTATTTCATTGGTATTGTGATTTGACTCTATTCTGAGATGAGACATTATAGAAAGTTAATCAATATAATGACATTGGTTTTCTAAAATTCCAAAGGGTTAAAACTTTGCAATCATTAATTTTTTTATAGAAATGCCCAAGAAGAAGCGTGCTCGTATAGATTCTGATGTTTCTGATCTAAGCGATAATGATATCGATTACACAATAAACTACAATTTGGATGAGTTGAATGCCCGTGCTGAGAAAAAAAAAGTTTTAAATCGAATTCCTGTTGGTAATTATGTATCCTCTACTACGAGTGATGGAAAACGTGTTTATATGTGCCTACAAGAAGAAGAAGTTTTAAATTTGAAGGTAATTGATTCATTTTGAATTTGTAGGATTTATTATGTCTTTATTTTGCTAGCTATTTAAGAAAAATAATACCATTTTTCTTATTGAAGAAAGCTAATTTAACTGACTCGTGCCGCCTATTGCCCGTATCTAGCCGAGAGCTTCATATTCAGCTAGAATCGGAGGTAAAATAAAATTTTCTTTTTGCATGCGTTGTTGTAATGCCAATTAATGGGAATTTATCGAATAACAGTATTGTTATTAGAGGGAAGCTGAGTTGATGCTTGAAATAGATCGAATGCAAAATGGAACAAATACACGCACCACATCTGTTGATAATTCTAATGTCGATTCTGGTTGTGAAGCCGACAGTGAAGAGTTATTAGAAAGCACTTTATGGGTGGAAAAATTCAAGCCAAGAGATTATATAGAACTTCTCAGTGATGATGTGAGTATGAATACACAATAGCATCCAATGCTGGTGACAATAATGACTGGTATTCTCCTCGATTCAGGGTACAAATAGAACTTTATTACACTGGCTTAAATTATGGGATAAAGTGGTGTTCAACAAAGAAGTAAAGGTTCGGGAATCTGGTTTGAGCGAATCTGAAAAAGAGGCACGGCAACAGCAACAAAATAAATTCAAAAAGAAAAGATTGCCTGATGTGAACAAGGTAGATTTACGTTTATTTTGTTTTGTGTGGTGTGTTCGAAGCTTGTCGGTTGAACTTTGCGTAGAATTTGCAAAAAGCCTGAGAAATTAAAGAAATGTAATTTATTTTAGGAATTGGATAGTTTCAATCGTCCTCAACAAAAAATTGCATTGCTGTGTGGACCACCGGGATTGGGGAAAACGACGTTGGCGCATATTATTGCAAAACATGCTGGTTACAATGTCGTAGAAATGAATGCTAGGTAATATATGAAAGAGTTTTCGGTTACTAATTATCGTTAGCTATTAAATCACTAACTTATGGTATATAATTTGCTTGCGATGCAGTGATGATCGAAGCCCCCAGATGTTTAAAACTCAAATTGAAGCTGCAACTCAAATGCGTGCAGTTCTTGGTCAAGACCCAAAGCCTAATTGTTTAATTATAGATGAAATCGATGGTGCGCCATTGGTAAGGAATGAAAAGAAATGTTTATAAAATTTATTTTAATACTTGACATAACCGGGTTTTTTAAAAAAATACTTCAGGCTTCCATTACTTTGCTCGCATCGATGGTTTGTGCAAAGGGTCAAGAATCAAAGACAAAATCGAAAAATAATCGCCGAAATCAGCCGGGTTTGTTGTTAAGGCCGATTATATGCATCTGTAACGATCAGTATGTATTTCTATGATCAGTACGTTTATTGATGTATACATCACCGAGCTTTGAATGCAATCATAATTTTCAAAATTTCTAAAAGGTATGTACCATCACTACGACCACTGCGGACTATTGCCATAATATTGAACTTTCCACCAACAATGCCAATGCGTCTGGCTTCCAGACTTCTGGAAGTTTCTCGAAAACAGAAAATGAAGACAGATACTTCGACTCTACTGGCCTTGTGTGAGAAAGCGGACAACGACATAAGATCGTGTCTTTCTACATTGCAGGTTAGTTTGCACTTTTGAGGCATGAGGACTCTGAAATAAAACGAAACCAATTCGTTGAACTGCAACTTTTTTATTATGCGTGTAATTATGTTTTTATTCAGTTCATTCACAGAAAACAGAAAGAGCTTAAAATGACTGATGTACACTCCTTATCAGTGGGACACAAAGACATTCAAAAAAGTTTGTTTTCCGTATGGCAAGAAATTTTTCATGTCCCTAAAAGTAAACGGTTAGTTTGCAAATGTTTTGTTCTTTTAAGCACATCACTGAAATTACTTGAATAATCTTATTGAATTTTAATATAATTTTATAGAAAACGTCATACAAACGTGGATGAGTCCAATTCATTCCTTGGCAATCTTGGTATCCACTCTTTCGAGTCTGCATTTGACAATACCTCGTTCCAAGCTAGGTATTTTTTACCGTTGTTTTCAAATCAATATTGCTCTTTATTATTATAGTAAATAATCCCGAATATTTGTTTTTAGGTTTCATAAAATTGCGAGATTGGTTCAGAGCTTTGGCGATACTGAAAAAATTCATCAAGGACTGTTTGCCAATTACCTCACTATGAGATACAAGGATCACTGCATGACATCAGTGAGTTAAACTATTTTCAGTAAAGTTGTTACTTGGAATAGCCAGACATCCACAAAGTTTTTACTCTTTGTTCAATGATTTCAACAAGAAAATTTCAGAAACATTATACATGCCATCATATCCAAATTGTAATAAATTGAGGTAAATCTAAGTGCTGGTACATCAGACTTTTGACTAAATTGATAATGTGTTTTTACCCCAATTTGTACTACCAGCTGTTTAAATAAACTGACTAAACTAACTAAAAGTGTGCAGAAATGAGGTTAGGCATCAGATTTCGTGGATATCCATTTATATGAATTTTCTTTGTTTGTTTACTTCCCTTAAGACATCACTTGGCAGTGACTGGTTGTGCTTTTCTGACGTCATTTTACAAGACATTCACCATTCACAAAATTACAACTTGATGGGATATTTGCCATTTACATCTGTTGTTTTTCATCTTCTCTTTGCATCAACTTCTTTTGCAAGAATAGCTTTTCCGGCTGCCCATTTTGAGGTACGAACCATTTGTCTGTCTTATTGCCGAATTAGAAGACCGCTTTTTAAATACACTTTCTTTTTCCAGTTTAAAAGTAGCTTGACAAGGTCAACCAATCTTCTGATAACTTTTCTGAACGAGATGACTCCAACCATTCGGTCGTTTATGAATACACCTGTATTAGTGATGGAATTACTACCTTTTCTTCTAGACATTATTCAACCATCATTGCGACCGGTAATTTTAGTTTCATTTTGTAAAGTTCAACACGAAAGTCTGATATGAAACCTGGTTTTCACTTTATTTTTAGGTGAATTCCCAATTGTATAGCAGTCAAGAAAAGGCAGATTTAAATCATTTGATCGACTCTATGATCAATTATAATATCACGTATCAGCAAGTGCTAGGTCCAGATGGCCAATACTGCTATTCACTTGATCCGTACGTCTACTCTTTCATTCGACCATATGCTAATTTTTCTGTCTTATAATAAATTATTTTTTAATAGGCAAGTAAACCTGGTGTGCAGCTTTTCGGAAACAACGAGCAAAGATCTGTTAACGTATCAAGCTAAGCAAATGATTTCTCGCGAGGTTAGATGCAAATTTTACTCATTTTTTACATTTCATTTCAAATTTAAAGTAATTAATCTCGAGGTGCACCTCAAAACGTGACTTGATTCAATTGAAAAAATATAAATTAATTACGTTAATGCGCTTTAAGTCAAGATGTTAATCAAAGACCTTTTTTTTTCAGGTTGAATTAGAAAAATTACGCAGAAGTGATTTGATTAAAAAGCAAGTAAATGAAGAAAAGTGAGTACATTGTCAATTTGCAAAATTGATGGTTGATATATTAATGTTGAGGATTTTTCAATTGGTTAGCTTGTATTTAATGTTTTCATTTTGTTTTCATTATTTAGCAAGGCAAATGAAAAATCTATTAAGACGAACCCTATTTTGCCGAATCATAGGCAAAGTTTGCAACCAAAGCAGATAATTCGAGAAGAGAAGGTAATTGGCAATTTATTATATTTTTTATAATTAAGGAAGGATGTGTTGAAATGTATGCAAAAATATTTGAATATATTCAGCCTCTTTTGGACTTTTTTGGTCGAAAAATCGAGATAAAACAATCCCAAAGCACACAAAGTAAGTTTCAGCAATTGTATTTACATTTTGCTTTATTCGTGAGTGACAACAAAATACAATTATTTATTTTTTCTTCTAAGGTCATGCAAAAACAAATGAATTAGGAAAAGGCGACATATGGTTTCATTTTAAAGAGGGCTACAGTAATGCTGTCAGGAAAACTGTTCGTATTCAGGATTTACTTTGATAAACAAATGTTAATAAGTGTTTTTAAATTAAATTTTTTAAAATGGCAATTTACATAGCTGTTACGATCGTTGTGTGCGATTCATCGTGCGTGTTAAAATAAGGGTATGACTGTATTTATACATAAAAACAAATTTTTCAATACAATTTGAAAGAACTTTATGATTTTCAAGATGCTCACTTTTTTTTTGAAAATCGGAAGTTTGTAATTAAACATACTCTCAAATTTTATTTTTTTCTCCTAGTCTGAGCAGCAAATAGTTTAAAATAGTGCACCTACTTTTTCAAAATGAATTCAAATTCAACGATTTTTCATTGGCACTAGATATGATATAAGATTAGTTTCAATTTTGGTCTCACCAACGTCAGGTCAAAGCTTTTAAAGTAACGTTGCTTCAAAGAATAAAAACTGTCCATATTCGGGATTTACTTTGACTTGAATAACATTAATGTTTTATTATAGTTTATAAATTAAAATAAAAATTTAAGGTTACACAAGTAAATATGCTTTTTCATACATGTTTTTCATAAATATCAAAGGGTGAAAACAAATGTGAACATGTTACAAGTTGAGCATTATTCTACATCTATAAACAAAAAACAAATGCATGGATATATACTGTAGGCCATAAATATTATATATGGCTATAGAATTTGGTCCAACAAGCATTATGTCTGTAGGTGGATTCATCCAAAAATTACAATATCTCAGACATTACACCTACTTATAACTATTAAATATTACTCGATGGTAATATTTGCAATTATAAAATAGAGATTTTCAATTTTTGGTGTTTACAATTTACAGCCTGGTCGCTTTCCTTAATAAGGAATGTTTACATGTAGGATTGACGAGAAGGAACTCCTGGCATATTGGAGGATAAGAAAATAATTTAATAAAACAGGTTTTTTGGAATATTCCAAATTGTGCACTGACAAATACTGTAGCTAATCATGCTGTAAAGTAATGCAAATTTTTCAAATTGCCAAAAATATCTGCTTGTAGAAGAGCCCTATTGATATAAGAACCCAGAGAGAAGCACCCCAGACATCCACGCACAATTCGGCTGCATGAGTTTCAGGCACCGGTATGTACCATGGGAACCATTTTTCGGTGATTTCGTGACCGACGTACAAGAGAATCGCATTCATTCCTGGGTAAAAGAATGGTGCTCCAGTCCAATAGTCGAACACGTCCACGAGTAAATAGCACAAAATAAGTAGCGTAAATGCCATAGAGGCAGTGACAAGGACATAGGACAGCGACCTGAAAATCAAATCGAGAACTTATTAAAGTGGGAATTTTTTAAGTTTGGGTGGTAGTTCCAAGTTTAGTTCCAACTTGAATAATCGGGGGTTCGATTGTATTACTTATCAACTATTAAGCACTAACTCACCATAGGTTTTTATTCACAGGAATCCAGCCATCATTTTCACTGACTTTACAAAGTAATGCACCGATGCCACCCTGTTAAAAATTCATACATTTGATTGTAAGTACTATAGATCTTGTTATTGAGCTTGCATAGTTATAAAGTATAAAATGCATACAGTGATAAGGGCCCACACGATCCATCTTCTAATTCGGGATGAGTGCAGCGGATACATTGTAACAATTTTTCCGGCCTGAAGCCCAAGAAAAACTGTAAAAATCGAAGTCAGGTAACCCAAAATACCTTCGGGGTCAAACGGAACGGTCGTTTCGTACAAAACCTGCAAAAGAACAATTTAATATTGTAGTTGTCAATAGATCCTCCATATCTAAGTATTTTTGTAAGTTTCTGAATTGAAATTACTTTGCAAGTTGGCCTTTTGTATGTATGACTTTCTCCCAAGACTAAACGATCAATGTAGCCAGCTGCTCCTCCCGTACAATTTGGGTACGAGGAATTAAGGTGCAGTCCACCTGGTCCAAGATAGCCCCTTGTAGCAAGAAAATTAAGAATTGGTTATTTACCAGTAAAGTGCAAAAATCAAAAATAATTCGTGAGATTGCTGCAAACATTACGTTGGACACCCAGGGACAGGCAGAAGAAACGTGATAAGTAAATGAGCAGTTACAATTAGACTCGTGAAAATCCACTGAGGCCAGTACTGGAGTATGTCTCGAAAAAAAGCCCATCGCTCAAACTGCCAAAAACATTCATGTATTAATATATGCATCTTAACGGGTTTGTGATATATGTGCACATACACATTTACTCACTTGGTAGGCATCTCCAGGCTTTTCAGTCAAAAGCTGAAGCGTAGCAACGACCAGATATGTAACGGCTAATCGCTGTAGCACTCCTAAAATCCGCATCTGAGAGAGCTCGCACCCAACTACGAAAACACGGTTGTCATACATGTGAAATTCAGATCAAAGATTCGGTTTGGTTATTCTGACTTACGGCCATATTTTGAATTCAACATGAGTCCCAAAGTGAACAAGATCACAGATCTTCTCAAAATCTTCCAAAATACTGCCTTTTTCGAAACAACTTTTCTAAGTTGCGACTGAATGGACAAGGCAATGGATAATCCCATTATCCACATAAACCTGAAAATTGAGAACAGTTGATTGAACTAAGATTCAGGGCATTGGATGAATCAAATTAATATATCAAATATGATGTGACTTACCATGGGAACACGAGGTCAGCTACAGTCAAACCATTCCATGTTGAATGCTTGAAAAACCAATATTTTCCTCCGCCGTAGTTCACGAATATCATCACCGCAATGCAAATTCTTAAAGAGAATAAATTGTTGGTATTTATTCAAATAATGCAACAGCCTAATTTTGCCAATAAATAACTGTCCCAATCGCTATACCCTCTAAACGTGTCGAGCGAACGTAGTCTTCGAGACAAATTTGGTTCCACCAAAAACGTCCATGTGTGAGACCCACTTCCTCGCTCGGAGGGCGTGCCCAGATCCTATAAAAATATTCAAAAATTTTACAATTACATGAATGTTTCTTTCTAGGTTTCGAAAATTTGAAACAGATATTTACTGAAACAAGCAGCCGCTCGTCCTCTTCGACATTCTTAAATTTTCGTCTAAATTATACCAAAAAATATTAAGTCGCAGTATCAAGTGTTACATTTGTTTATTTATACTGATCCGTACTGATTTAAACTGAATCAACCGCACATAAATATACACTTGTGTGAATACCTGTAAATGAGGAGTCCTATTATCCATAAAATTGCTAGTCCAAATAAGAACAGCAATGCCCACAGAATATCTACCAAATTGTTCAAAATTGCATTTGTGAGTCAAATGTAGTTTGTATTATTACAACCCGTGTTTACGTTACTTACAAAGGTTGCTGTTCAGAGGCGACTTTATTTCGTTAATATCACAGGAAGTTGATAATCCACTGGTGTACACCACAGGCATGGCATACTGTCCATGTTCACCAAAATGGATATTCTTTCTAAATACAACAATGCTGGTTTTAGCCAAAGATGCTTTCGTATCATTTCTAAAATTGTGTACGTTGATTATAACTATTCGTACCCGCAGAAAAAATTATCAAAATTCCAATCTTCCGCATATACTTTCAAAACAGTCGGAAATGATGTATTGACTACTAGCGGGTAGGAACTATTAGGTGCAACAGTTACTTGGTAGAGATCCGTACACTGAAATAAAAAAAAATATAAATATGGAAACAAGATTCTTACAGTAAGATTAATTGAAGTTTCTAGCAAGTTCATATGTGGCACACTTTTCACTCAAATGTGATCGGTGCTTCATAGTCTTGTTTATTTATGCTTCCAGAACCGTAAAGGCCATCAGGACGATGAGTACAGCCAATACATGCAATTATGTCCATTTTATTCAATCATCACTGCATTAAGATCTCAAGGATTGTGACAATTATGGATATGAGCCCCTGATGATAAAAATATCTGTTCTATCCAAGTTCCCGAACAAGTATCGTTGGTATTCTAGGCAAGTACACTGCATAAACCAAATCAAACATTCAACACAGCATGTATTGCATGAACCAAATCAAACATTCATGCATGGCAAATTGTGCAATGGATGGGAAATTACCATTCGTAGCCCCAAAGCTATCGAATGGTAGAAAACAGTCTAATATTATATTATATCAAACCCTCAAATATAGCTCTCAATATTTATATAAATATATTAGATATTTAAATACAAAAACGTTCTTTATTTTAAGACTCTACTGAATCTTAAGAACGTTTAGAATCGTAAGTACGGTATTATACGAACAGAAAGTACTTTACCTTATCACACGCATCGGATTGTGTGAATATTTTAATTGAACTCTGGGCATTAAACGTGGTTATGTTCAGCAAGGCTTGGTCGATCCCAAGTTTGCCTGTTTTATCCTTGCAACTCATATTTCGTTTGTAGTCTTCGTCGTTGTTGAACACAAATTCCTATAAACACTAATACACGCGTCTTGCACTGCTAAATCTCATGGCAACATTAAAACTAAAGGGTACTGGCCTTGATACGAAAGGCCTAGTGCTTTACATTGTTATTGAAATTTCGACATCAAATATTAGGTCTGATAAGGTTTAAACTAAACCGGAAGTGCAACCGTCTGTTCTTGGTGCAAAGTGTGACAGAAGTCATGTGAGTGTGTCGACATTTCTGGGTCATTCCAAAAGTTTGGTTTATGCAATTAACGATTTAAATCTTGGTGGTAATTAACCATGGTCAAAGGGTGTGCAGTTCTTTCCCATAAGGAGGTTAGTTACCAAGCCTAAAAGCTGTAATTTTTAATTTTTAAATAGTATATATTGACTTGGAAATTTCTATAAAATTATAAATAACAAAATTTTATTTTTGATAAAATTTAAATTATAAAATTTGCGAATGTTCTGTAAAATATCTGTGTAATTGGGTCAGGGAATGTGTCCTTCCAACACGTAACAACACCGGCATATGTAAATGAGATTTACCCTTCGTGGCACACATACACCCATCAATCGTCTTTATTCTTATGTATGCAGTTTCTTACTATTCGCTTTCACCACCTACCATATCGGTACTTACAAAACGAAGATAGTTGGCTATTGCAATGTGCCTCCACATGATGCCTCCAACCCAACAGATATAGGCAGTCAGAAAAAGCCCCAATAAGCAATGTGAATTAGTCAGATACATCTACTGTCCATTGGTTAGTTTTTCAACTCTGATTGATCACCAAAAGTCCATCATCAAACTTTTGGACAATTATATGTTTTGCCAAATGGCACAATATTTTAAGATGACTTTTCCATTATTGAAATGTTGTTAGCTCAACAAACATGTACTACAACTAGGCAAACGTGCTCTAAGAATGATTAAACATTTGGTGAAACAATTTTAAGTCAAATAATACTTGTGTCAACTCAAAGTATTCTACTGCCTGCTTGTCCAAGTACATATATACTTTAACAACTTTGGTATACTAAAAAAAATAAAACAAGTCATATAGTATGGGATTGTATGGGACATGTAGTCATTTTATTTTTGAAAACTTATATTCAGTTTTTATTTCATAATGCCATTATACACAACAAATTACATCCAGAATGGCAAACACAGTGGCATCGTAATTCTTTGCTAGGACAAATAAACAACTGGTGCATTATTAATAACAAGTTGCAAGCAAAGTTAAACTTTCAGCCTGAAAGACAATTAGTAGTTTCAAACATAACCAGAAATGTGACGATGTTTATACAAAAGAGAACATAAGAGCTATATGATTTTTATCATAAATTACAATTTTTACAGTAAAAATAGTTATGGTATTAGCAGCTTGAGGATATTTTTTTTTTAAAATAAAAGCATTTGTTTATTATTAACGTCGTCATTTTGAAGTACCACCTCATTTCAGCTCTAGAATTATAAATCTGAGTTTAGGACTGTTTGTGTAGCATTATAGCTGAAATATCAATCTAACATCGCATCTCCCTCCCGGATCTCTTTCAGACTTAAAACTTCCATGTTTCCTTTGCCTTTTGTTTCGCTGCGGATCAGGTCGTCAATTTCTCTGAAGCAACCAGGGTCGATCAGACAAACCAAATCCAAGTTTCCACCGCTCCAGTTTTCCTCTTCGGTTTTCGATGTCAATTTCGTGATTTTGTCTTTCAGTTTTCTGGCATCCTTCGATGGCAGCATCACCCTGATCCGCATTTGGGCTCGCTCGATGCTCATCACTTCTTTCAACTGCTTGATTACCTCCAACGCCTGCTGTTTGGCGCTCTGCTTAGGTTTTACAGAGAAGTGAACATCCTTCATGGCCTTTTCTATCATGCTAACAGGGTATGGTCTCTTTGTGTCTGGATTAACGCATTTGTCGGCTACGGTCGTTGCTATATCTTTCAGGGTTGCATCTTGCTGCGCAGCACGTTCTTTCTCGGAAATCTGCAATTCACCTTTGGCTAGGATCTCTTTGCAAATTTCTGTCTGGTCGTCAATTCCAAAAGCTTTGGTCAAATCCTCCTTCTTGGCCACTGAACCTTTGGACACGTTCAAGAATACAGTGTGGGTCTGCAACACCTCGTCTATGTCCTTTTCTACCTTGTTGCGCCAAGATACCACCTTGTTTTTATAGCAGGCGATTTCGAATCGCTTGCCACCTTTCTTCATTCGCACTATGGCCACATTTGTCATGCGAATTTGGTTTGTTGGCGTGAATATCGACATGTTTCAAACTGTTGTTTTTTTAGACGTGGAGCAGGAGTCAGTAAAGTATACAAACGTCGATTGCCTAGCAAAATGACAATGAAATGTAAACTTAGCAATGAAAGTGATTCAAATTGTTAAATAGATTCTATAGCATAATGTGATCATATTTACCGTGTTTCCTAGACGATCTTCAGTTAGGTTATGCGCAAAATACTAGAGAAAATCGAGCATTGAAAACATTGCACCACATTCGGCAAATCTGCAAGACTAAAATGGCTACTGGTACGTTATCGTCAAAAGTACTTTGTTCAGAAATAATGTTAGTGTGACCATAGCCCCCTCTATACTACAGAGGGGGCTATGGTGTGACAGGTTTGAAAATAATTTCGAATATCCATTTAACATGTTATGGTAACAGAGTGGTTAACATTGTTTAGGAAAGGAAGAAAAATAACCAAAACCACGTATTTAATAAGAAATTGAAATTTTAAAATTTAGTTTTTAGATATTATCCCTAGATGGCGGCATAAGCTTGGCTCCTAGCTTGAAAATAGGAATGGGCGTTTTCTTTACGAGAAAAGTACGGTTCATGAAAATGCCCTCAATAAGGGCGTGGATTAGGCCAAATAAGATAAGCCTATAATCATGAGTGATGGGTTTTATTTATATTTGAAATAGTAGCCAATTTAAAATAGAAATTCGAATGTTAATATTAAACAGGGAGAGATAGCTTAATTGACATCAAATTGCATTTTTAAAGTAAATATTTCCATATTTGGTGTAAATTAAAACCGGTTAAATGATTAGATATCGGGAATTAGGCTTAGCCCGCGTGTTTATATGCGATGTTCAATCAACAAATAGTAGGGGGCTTTACGTTATCTAAGTGTAGCATGATTGACAAACCCAATTTCCAAAAATGGTATGATAAAGAAGCCGCTATTCTAAACATCAAAGGAGCCGACGGAAGGATTGTTGGGGTTCTTAAACAACCCCAAAGATATATCTTCGACCATATGAATGAGACAGTTGTATAAAAATGACGACTGCACGTTTATTAAATAAAACACTTTCAGTTTTATGGGGTTTTTTAGGGATCGAGCATTTTGCAAACTTCCGAAATGCAGAGCTGCAAATATTCGAGAAAGTAATGTTCTTCCCTTCCTACTTGGCAAGTACAAAAAAAAAAGTTGAAAGTTTATATACAGTATATATCGTTCATACACTCATAATATGATTTGTTATATGCACTGGTCGAGCATAATACGTATAATTAATACTCTTTTGAAGAGTATAAACTAATGCAGTCTGACTACTTTTTTTCCATTGTTTACATTAACGTTTGACTTTCTTTCCTGTTTGTTTGTTTTCCTTTTTTAGCTTCAATTTGCACACCACGTTAAAAAGGAAGCTATTTATAGTCAACTGTTAACGTTTTCCTATTTGTTTTAATTTTTTATTTTTTTTGCATCAAATTACAAACATGGATAAGGTCGAAAAAAAAGAAATAGGTTGCATACAGGATTAAGCAAACCACGAAAGATAATTTTTCATTAGAAACCTAGTTAATTAATATCAACTCCATCGTCTTATTGTTGTTTTTTGCAATCGCCTGACATACATATGCCCTAACGAATTAGGCCTCAGGGAACATAATGGCATTTTGTAAAATATTTCTTATTTATACAATTAGTGCTGCTTTTTATTAGTAGCCTATAAACTTTGAAAATGTTGATAATTCTGCAGTTAACATGCAGTTTATGTAATGCGAGCTGTAATTGTTACAATACGGCGGGAATATAACCATTTAACGAGTCAAATTTCCATAACAATTCACAAAAATTCAGCTATTTTTTAGGTTTTTCATAATGTAATTTTTAGCTAAATTAGTTTAGCGCGAGAGGCTGGTAACGCCAGCCGGAAAATGCAAATCTGCGCAAGCGCACAAACACGTGACAAGTATACGCATGTGCAGATTCGAAAGTCTAATAGCGAAATGGATTACAATCGGTGTCATCAATTAGCACAGCACATGGTGAAGCCATTAATTTCAGGTCAAAAGTTCAAACCTCCGAAAGTTATCAGTTTGGATGACCCGATAGATAAATGGTTACTGGAATCTAATCCATCTCTCACTGATAAATGTCTGATTTAAAATCTATATTAGTATATACATGTTATTATAAGTACAAACGTTTCTTTTACATGTATTTTGTTGCAATGCGATATATCTGGTTGCACTTGTGTAAGTTCCGATTATTTTAAGAAACAACAAAAAGAGGATTTGAAATAAATGTATATCTATTGTGAAATCCATCTGGTAATTGAATATATAACGATCTGTTAAAAATATGTTTATGATTGACTTTAATGGTCATTAATTAAGAAGTATTCATTCAACTTGTTGATCTTATTAATAATGGCTTGTCTCCTGCTTGACGTTTTTCTCCTATTTTGGAAATTTCCAAAATAAAAATATCCTTCAATCCTCCCAGAAGCAATATAAATAGATCTTTAAAAAAGATTTTTTTTTAAAATTTTGAACCTGAACTCAATCAAATTTAAAAATATTTCGAATATAATAGTTTTAAAATAAAATACGAAAACAATATAAATAGATCTTTAAAAAAGATTTTTTTTTTAAATTTTGTAATATTGTTTTCGTATTTTATTTTAAAACTATTATATTCGAAATATTTTTAAATTTGATTGAGTTCAGGTTAATTATTTACTTTTTTGTGCAAAATTTCGCAGAATATTTCTGTCTTAAGTTTTCGTAATTATACAAATTACAATGTGTTTCTCTGGCTCGTATAAACGACGTAAATACAATATAAATATTAAGTATTTCCTTTTCTAGCATTTACTCCATTTTTCCACAAACTCAATTTTTAGTCCAAATTCAATAAAATTCAACTCACTACATATACAGACAGTCAGCAAACAAATGACATATATGTCTAAGTTATGAAAACAAAGACAGTTCGATCGGAAGTCTATTAATTTGGATGTAAGTCTCCTTTTTTATTTTAGTATACTGTTTTCTTAATATTTTCTTTTCATACCCATTTCATCACCGCTCTACATATCGTATAAATCCATATTCAACCGTCTTCATAGTTAACTATTGTCTCAACAATTGTATTATCTTTATTGCAGACAAAACACAAAAAATACAAAACGTCTTATATACCTTTTTACAGTTGAAAAATGCTGGACTACATGGTAACAAATTAACTCATAGCACAACCAAACCTCATTCCAACGAAATATGTATATCAGAAATTCTTAAATTGTGGGAGAAATTATACAAAATATAGAACGTACTAAATTAATTTCAAAAATGGTGGTAATTTCAACAACTTCATTACAGAAACATAAAAATGACATTTTTATTGCGTTATAAAACCTCGTGTGGCATATTAGAAAATTACAAAATTTTGAGAGAAATTTTATGAAATATAGACCGAAATTATAGAACAAAAATGGTTACAACTACAGCGAGATTCACTGACATTTTTTTACAACCCACACTTTATTATGGCGCACAACGTTTCGGCTTAATTTGACTTCATCAGGTGTTAAATATATAAAAAGAGATATATTATGGTAAAATTATCAGTAACAAAATTGCTACCAGCAATTCTTTCTATCTGATTACAATAATATCTCTTAATTTTGTATGATGTTAAGAGAATTTATGTCCATACAATCATAGCTTAATTAAAACATTTTCGATGTCTACATAAACGTTCCCGACACATCTGGAGACCATTAGAGAAATTGAGCCAGCCAAAGTTAGCATACGACCTTTATAACTTTCTTAAATTGAACTTTCGGGAAGGGAGGAGCATTGATAATTGATTTGAACTAAAACCGAATTTGCATAAAATCGTTCGAAATATGCCCATGACATAACGTTCTTTTAGTTCATCGGTAGTTCAAAATCAATGCCCCTCCCTTCTAGAAAGTTCCATTTAAGAAAGTATAAAGGTCGTATGCTAACGTTGGCTGGCTCAATTTCTCTATTAAGGACACATCAGTGTGCCACGAGAGAACGGTTGAAAAGGTCGCAAGTCGACGATTGTTTCTTTAAATTTGGACTTATGAATATTAATATTTGAAAGATATATAAAAATTGAGAAATTTCAATAAATATACAATTAAATTCATTTAACAAATAGTATTTCCACGGTGATTATTCGGGTATGGGATCAAACTGACATCACAACCAAACCTCATTCCAACGAAAATCATTTCGACCTAAACTTTCTCGTGACGTGAAAGTTCTGGGGACCATTAAGGGCACATCAGTGTGCCGCGATTCAACAGCGGTTGAAAAACACTGGTATAGGTCGTAAGTCGACGACTGGTACTTTAAATTTTGAATATTAACGTCAAATCATATCCATCTCGCTTGGAAAACGCTTGTATAGATCGTAAATCGACGACTGGTACTTTAAATTTGGTCTTTTGAGTTGACTATTAATTAAAATCATATTCATCATTCTTGAAAAACACTGGTATAGGTCGTAAGTCGACGACTGGTACTTTAATTTGCACTTTTAAATATGAACGCCAAATCGTCCGCCGGATGGCGCTACACTCGGTATCTGTTCTGCATGAGGGTTGGGGGGAGATGCATCGTGGGTCGCCGTGCTTCAAGTAGTTGCGCTCTCTTTTGTGCGAGAGAGCGGTGGCGTCGAGCGGCGTTTTTTTAGTTTCTCATTTGGCAGCGACTTAAGATCCGAATCGCGGCGACTTGTTTTCGGTTGTTGGTGGTTATTTTTCCAGCGTCTTAACCCGCGCCAGGAGTTTTCAGAAGCCAGGTCTCCCCGTCGGCCATATTGGCTGCTGTGATTGGTTGAAAGCTGGCCGCCTCGTGGTGGCACGCGCTGTTGGCGTTCCATTCGTCGGTCGGCAAGTGTCGCCGCCGCTTCGCGTTTAATACGATGTGGGACGGCTTGGCGTCGGCTTCGTTTGAAAGTGCGTGGAAAATTCGCCCGCTTTGAGTCGGAATTTGCACCTGTTTAGTGGCTGATTTCGCGCCGTTTGAACCATGCCGCACGTGAACGGAGGCGGCGGAGGAGATGATTTGGCCTCCACGGACGAAATCAAAGTGTTTAAGGACGAAGGCGAAGTGGAGGAGGATAAACGCTCGTCCTCCGAAAATCTCATCGAGGAAAAGTCCAGCCTCGTTACCGAGAGTGAAATCGAGGTACGTGCCTTCTGCTGCGCCCATGGATTTCTCCTTATTCCCTAAAACCCCCATCCCCCCCAAAAAAAATCTGTTTTGCCAAATTCTCGCACCCGAGTTTCTAGCAGGAATACGAGGTGTGTGATGTGTGTGTCTGTGTCTAGCTCATTTTGGATTATGTCAACTTTGTGTTGTAGGAGGACAAAAGTATCGAAATTCCTGGGCAGAGCTTCTCCAGCAAACATGCCAGCACCGTACGGCCCGAACCCGCTAGTGTTGTTGGTAAGTACCACAAAGTTTTCCTTACTTTTCTAAAAAGTTTTTTGATCCCCTGACCCGTTAATCGGCATGGAATGCAGTCAGGAGCGTTTTTAAATCCTGCGTGGCTGATAGACTTAACGGGCCCTTTAAAATCGCACCTTGCCGTTGCACTATTGCAGCAAACGTGTATGAAGTTTTTAAGTGTTAAATGAACCTGCTTAACACTTGCTTCCATTTTAAGTAGATTCTCTAGTGTATACATGCCTAGAGGAGGTTTTTCCCCCCAAAATAAAAGTGGCGGTAAAGTAGCGGTGACAGACACAAGTTTAGGCTTATGTTTAAATATATTTTTGAACTTGAGTCATCGCCATACACCTGCATGGAACTTTGCTGAATGCCATGGGCACTTTGGGCTAAATTCTCCCATGGTAATGCTCCAGTTTGGTGCTGTGAGGACAGGTTAAAATTTAAAAAGATGGATCGTTAAGTCTGGTGTTAACAAAAAATGGAACTGTATCACTGTCAAATGCCCTGACATAAGGTTCGCTTAACTTCTTTACCCGGCCCAGATATCCTTTTTTTACCGAGTAATTTCGTGAATTGCTAAACTACCAAAAAAATAAGTTAAAAAAATGTGCCAAATGAGGTTGCCTCAAATAACCTTTATTATATTGCACGCAATAATGTGACGAAAAGTTAATTACCCGATAGTAAAAGTTATTAACTTTATAAGTATGTGTATATCTTTTTTAGTCTATTTACTTTTTTGGATTAATTTTCTAAAGTTATCCCATCTTGGGGAAATAGATGTGGTTATGGAACAAACTTTCTGTACTGTAAACGAAGGGAATTAGGTCCCATAGATGATAGATCACATGTTGCCGTCAACATGACTTAACGGATTGGCACTGGCTTTTTTTAAAACTAGAGTTGATTGTGCTGTTTTGCTAGAAACTTAGGAATTAGACGAATGACCTTCGAGAAATGTTACCATAGTCATGGCGAACAACTCGAGAGTACGGTTTTCCTCCCGGTCTTTTAAAGAGCCCTCGGGGGGACAACCCAGCATTTTTAGACCTACACGTTCCTGTGCTCCCTTCTTGGTCTTAAGCCTAACTTAAGTGTCTCTCGAAATTTTTTAAATCTTGCCCACACAACGTCCCCACTTCGGGTCTCTGCTTTGGTCAATATTTCCATGTTAGGCCTAACACCCCGTTGATTTTTTTGTATTTTTTTTCGTTCGCCCTGTACTCTGCTTGTGTTCAATCAAGACGCAAATTTCTTTTGTGTTTCTTCTATTTTTGGAAACAATAGACGTGACTCGTGTGTATTGCTAAACCCCCGTGCTGTAGACCAACTGACACGATGATGGGTTTGTTTGACTTTTTCGTAAATATCACCCCGCGAAAAGTTTCGGCCGGTTTCGAAGTCCTAGAAGACGGCGAATTAATCGATACCGAGTCCGTGCTTATCTTATCAATATCGCATGCTGCTAAGGATACGGACAGGATAGAAGCAAAATCTAGTTCAATTCCTCACCCTATCTCCTGTAAATGTATGTTCGTTTGCAGGTTAATTATTATTGGTTAGTCAAGGTGTCCAGCTGCCTTGAAAATCGGGAAATGCGCTTACATTTTTACCATCTCGAGATAGTTGAGAATTATGCTTGAAATTCGTGTTTATTGCTGGAATTACCTGACCCAGTCGGGAAATTTATGTTAATTAGAAAAATGCTATATACAAACTTTTTTTAAAAAGTTCCTCTAAAACAATTTCTGACTCATTATTGGAAAGTATTGTGGTAATTAGTCGTGGGAGGGGTCCCTGAAAATGTAAGAAATAAACCTTGGAATCCTTGAATTTTTTCCATTGTAAAAATTCCTACTGATTTTTAATAAAAGCAATACACTACTCCATGATTTTTCCGCCGTTTTACAACCAATTATATGGTTGTATATTTTGGAAATGACTGTTTGATAGCTGTGATTTGGGCAATACGGTCGGGAAAAAAAAACCTGTCCAACTAGAGAGACCTCCGGTTGACACTCGTATATATTCATGTCACTTCCGGTCTTAACTTTGCGAGTTTCCTGCTACTTGACTTGTGTTCGTTGTACCCTAGGCGACGATTTTTGGGCCTGAAAAAAATGGTGTTGTGTATAACACCAAGACCTCAAAGTTTTCTACTAGACATCTGAATCCTGCTAATTAATTAGCAATACCATGTATACAACGCCATCTGAGTTTCAACTGGTGTCAAGTCCCTGTTGCACCCTGCCTGGTTTTGATTAACTCGTCTAATCAGCAAAGCGTGCATCGTGTTTGCATGGGGTGAAGGTGCTTGTACATGTATTTTGACAAACAAATGCACAACCAGACGAATGACAGGGCACAGGCTGACATTCTTGAAAAATGTTGCATTTGAAAACTTTCTCGGTATATTGCTGAACATGACCTACATTGGCACAGAACAAACTTACTTCACGTTGAAACAAATGGAAATTTTACACCCGTATTTGGTAGTAAAAAACTTAAGGATCATGAAAACTGCGCATGTGCATCGATTTTATTCGAATCAGATTTTTAATCGTCTTAAATATGTTGCATGCAAATTGGAAAGCATTAGATAATAAGGGTTATTATCTAATGCTTACCAATTTTGACCAAAATGAATTGTTTAAAAATATTCACTGTTAATAATTACTTAGTATGACGTCATATTCAATTTGAAATCTTCCATTCTGCAACCAGTTATCATAAGACATGCTCAATGGAATAAATTTTGTTTTTTGTTTGCATAAGGTTGACTTAAGGTTTTGCAAATTGCATGGAGCTGTTTCACTCGAGGGTAGATTGTCAAATCGAATATGTAACAGTCAGTAGTAGTGTCAATTAAATTAAAACATGACTTTTACCTGAATTTCATGAAGCATGTCGGCCACGGTTACTTCAGTGTGGCCAAGGATAGTTGCGTGAGGCATAATGTGTGCGTGTTCGTGGAATTCACTTAAAATCCATTGCAAACATTTTGAGTAAAAACTTCACTGTAGTTAGGAATTTTTATTTTCAGGTGTAAAGTTTATCTTTTTGCGGTTTCATTGTTGCTTAAGGAGGTAAAATGCATTTCATTGCTTTCTGTGGTTTTGCAAATGGCCTAAACCTTTTGTGTACTTTTCCCCCAAGTTTTCAAACTAGGAATTTCAGTGCTTTTTTAAGAATACACTGTCTTTTTGTTCGTGTAATAATAATAATAATTATAACAATAACAAACATCCGCATAGTAACTTTTTCTGTATCAACTTGGAGGAGGTTGAAAGGCGTTCATATTTCTAATTTGTATTTAAAATTTGAAGTTTTCGCAAATATTTGCCAACGTGTAGCAAAAACCATCGCTGAATACCTTTTAAGGAACAAGTTGGTTTTCATGAAATAGGTACTTGAAAATAATTTTCAGGTTTATATGTTAACGATTGTTACTTAATAACAAATTCCAAGGGTTGGTGTAGTTTCCAAATAATTATGCAAGGAGCAAAACAGTCGGTATGTGAGCATTTTTTTCCTTCTTCTAAATTCTCTGCTAGCTGTAGTGAGGGCCAAGAAGTGGAAAAAACATGTAATTTTCTGATAGTTTTCGCTGTTATTTTACTCTTAACATAAATTGAACTGGAATTAGTTTGGGGCTAGTTGCGTGCCTCCACCAGACAACCTACAAATGTTTGACCAGAGGAACGTCTTCAATTTAACATCACCAAAAACTACGTTTAAAACTGTAAAGTAGTTTTTTGGCGCCAGCCAAACAGCAGTGACCATTGCCCGAAGGCGGTTTTCTCTTCCCAAAATAATCAATGATGGGATGAGGGACAGTAAGCTGTCAGCCATGGCTTGTTGAAAAGTACTCCCAAGTTGAGAACGAACGAAATAATTGACTTAGGTTTATTTTTATCTCGAAAATGTATTTTAAAAAGTTGAAACTTATTTGCTTTTCTGCGGTAGACCATCGTTATTTTGGCTTCAGTTGCTGTTGGGTGGCCATATGGTTATGAGCAATTTACACATGCACACGTGGAGCATTGGGAAAGTACACATTTTGTGGCCTTTGCAAGTCCTACTGGAGTACTGGTATTGTCTGTCAATGCATTTACAGTAGTTAGAATGGTATTGAAGGGAGCTTGCATGCACCCCCTCTCTTCAGGTCATCACCCTGCTGTCTTTTATTTGCACACCGATGGCATTTGGGTGTTGGGTTTTTCAGCTTAACTCACCTTATTTGCACTTGTTAAATTTTTCCCTATTTTTAATTCCTTACCTTTTTGGTGTAGGACAGTTGGGTCTTTAAATGACAATTGAGTCGTTGCTCAGATGGGGGAGTATGGGCGTGATACATTCTTAGGGGTACATGTCTTGGAGTTTTCTGAGTAGCAGTTCTGGTAGCCACCTGGAGAATGAGAAGGGTAAAACATTACCATGTTTGTAAAGTTCAGGTAAAATTATAGTTTGCGGGTCAAGGCTTGCCTAAAATTAGTGTCAATGTGGGGCGCACACACAATCGCGAATGAAATCGGACATTTTATGGTTTTATGTTGAGTAGCTACTTGCGATTAGTTGTAGTATCATGTTTCCGGTCATCTCCAAAGAGTTGCTGATTGCATGATATAGTAATTCTCCGATGAAATTGAATAGTTTGTTCGCATGGCAGTTGTCCAAATCAGATTATGTAGTTTTCAGAATGTTATGTTCGAGTTGGAGAACTAGTCAAATCACGAAATTTATGTTTCAAAACTTACAGATGTAAAGTAAATGTTGGGACACTGTAACAGGCTGAAGTCCTGTTTCTAAAATAAAAAAAGTATTTTTCAATGGGTGGCACAAATAGTGAACTTGTCCTCAACAACCTCAAACAAGATTCCTTTTTGAAAAAAAAAAAGTTTTATTCATCCTCAGTGATGGGATTTCAAATAATCTTTACATTTAACGTCATTCATATGCTTATACTTAACTGCGTGACTTCGCTACTAATTGCCTTTAGATATGCGATGCTGAAAAAAAAATCGTAGTAGCATTATTTTTAGCCAGTCCCTAAACGTACATCCGATCAACAAACTCACTTTTTAGTTTTAGATGCCATCGTTAATGTTGTAGGTAATTAAGAGATTATTCCCACAATGCAGCATCTTGTGTCTTTCGCTCTAAATATTTTGACAAAATGCTTTCCCTGGAGGCGAACTTGGATCTTAATCTTATATATTGTCAGGTAGGACAAGCTTCACGTAGGCCATGTTCTTGTCCCTCTGGGATTATTTGGGAGGACAATAGATGCAGGGGAGAACTGAATGCTTTGCCAGTCATTATTCATTTGACCCGGGAGTTCTACGTATGTCCAGTAAGGTTTTTAAGGGGTTTTTTTTCTTCTGAAATCATCCAGTGATTTATTTTTGCTCTCGAACAATGCATCCATGGAATTTTAATTCCTCCCAATACAGCTGTACCTCAACCTATTGAGAAGTTGACACTCCCATTGTTAAGATTTTGTAAAGGTGACAAAGGTCCTAAACACTAGTAACCCAATTCTGTTTGGGAGGCTTGGTTTTACATACCTGGTCCCATGTGTTCATCATGTTTTGAGTAGATATAAAAATGATGAGTTTGGGATACTGCATCTCGAAGCCGTTTATATTTTGAAAATAAATTATTTTATCAAAAACTTGTATTTGAAAGATGCACAGTGCAGTACTGGCACTAGGTGGCGCTTATGTGTAGAAGTGAAAACTACCTGTTATACCTGTATTCGATCGAATGCGATTATATCAGTTATTTTTTACGTAAACTGTTTTAAACCTACGGGCATGTCCAAGTATATAAGCAGTGATCCAGTTCGTAAAAAAAATGATAGGAAAACGTTCAATAAAAATTGATTTATTAGGCCAATTTATAGGCAACTTAGTAGGCCTATGATAAAATCATTAATATGATCAAAGTTCCCCATCATTGCATAATTGAAATTGTAGGCCTCTATAAACGCCGCCAACTGCACGGTTCAATAGTTTTGACCCTTTTTTTTTATTGTTCACCCGTTTGCAACTGACAAATTGTAAAGTTCGAAAAATAATGAAGGGATTGGGGGATTGCTAGGTTAAAACCCTGTATAGTTGTGGTCGTAAATTCAACACTTGGTAAGCAAACTTTCAGCATCTCCTATATTGCTTTCTTTCTTCTTTACAAATTGCAATAATGCTGAATTCGATTCAATTTGTGTTAGGTATTGGGTAATTTGACCTGACTGATTTGAACGTTCGCTTTCACATACGAATGCTACTTGTTAACTAATTAGCAATTACATAATTGATTTCTATCGTTTTGTATGACCTTACGTACGAGAGTTGTTTGAAAAGTTTGTGGATGGACGTGTACTCAAGCACGATATTTTGGAAGACGTGTTGTCTCAAGAACTTTTCAAACGCTCCTTGTATAGAAAATCTTGATTGGAATTAACAATTTTTTGACTCGTATGCATAAATACAATGCTGACGATCGTTCAAAACTAAATACTTTCGTAAATAGCCTCTTTAATTATGAAATGCTAAAATAATGCTAACATAATTATTGCTTGCAATAGAACGATTACAGCAAATTGGGTGTATCATGGACAAAATCCACCAGTTTACCAAATTATATGACGAGTTTTTATAGTCTTTTTTTTTTTTAGACATACAGTGGATTCCGCTTTATCTGGACACCGGTTAATCTGGGCAGCCATTTATTAGGGCCAAATTGTCAAGAACAAA
>JAUJYV010000321.1:0-53153 GCA_033995625.1 Ophyiulus pilosus
TTTTTTGTTGGAAAAACTCGTTTTTTTGTCGGAAAAACACGTTTTTTAAGGACTAATATATATATTTTTTTAACTATGTGTCAACCATGGACATTAAAATGATAAAATACTAGTTACACATTCAGACAATTCAGACTAAATCTCTCAATTAGAAATATAGTAATAAATAATAAAAATCCACGGTGAGCAGTAAAATTAAACAATCAGTTTGGCATTTTATAATCTTAACAAAATTATACAAAAAAATAATTACAAATTCAAATGCAAGTTTTGATAATAAAGTTGATAGAAAAGATAATGTAGTTAGCAGTATTTTTTGTTCACCAAGTTTAAGGTTGAACTGACCATCCACATCATTGACCATAGCAGAATTATGTTTTATAACCAGAATACTCAAACCTTAGAAACGAAAGTGAAAATCACTGAAATATGGATACAGAAACTAGAAACCAAAAACCAGAAAGCATCCATACAGGAATCAGAAAAAACTTCAGGAACAAAGTCTGATTCAAAATCAATTGAATATTTCCTCGAGTTGGAGCTTGTTGTTAGTTATTAAGCGCATTATGGCAAACTTTAAAATCAGTTGTGCAATTTTAAGAAAACAAAACTCAATATTACATCAAATTTATAAAATGCCATAATTTATAGAAGAACGTATAGTACTTACAATCTGCATGCAAGTATTTATCTAAGCAACCCTAATGAAGTTCAACCTGCAAATATTGCCTGGCAGGATTGACAAAACAACCACATCACCTAAGATTTATCTGAAAATATGAGAAGTTAACAATGTATTTTTGGAAAATTAAAAATATACTAAAACTGATTTCAAAAACAATTTAGAATTAGAGACATTGTGAGAGACAATGTGAGACCCCCGTACCACAGTTGCTCAAATCACATGTGTACCGCAGCTGCACAGAAAAATTGGCAAGACAAGCTCAAGACAGCCAAATGTGAGACCAAGCAACTGTAGCAGAGTGCACGTCATCTCAAGCTTAAGCTCGAGATGCAGCTTAGAAGAGGCAGAGCTTGTGCCAATGTAAAGTGGGCAACTGTGCTGTATAGCGTCGATATATTGACATAGGAATACTGTAGCCATAGTATAGCATTCCATCGACGTTATAATGACTACACATTGTACCTATTTGAAAGTACAGAAAATAGTTGGCTATATTTCCAATATTTGGTCTTGAATATTCCGTCCATGGAATGTCATACGTCACGTATTTGAAGCCACAATGACATCTTTAGTTCAATTTTAAGCTTTATTAGTAAGCCCTATTTGAATAGTATGTGCATGCATGCAATAAGTCATTGTATCTATGTACATAGAACATTTATATCATCACGGGTGCCGTTTAACCTCATACTTAAATACCATTTCAAATAGTAATTAACTGACTAAAGGTCGTTGAATTTAAAAACAAAACAAATATGAATGCAATGGCAATGAATCGAATAAAATAGGCCTAACTTTACTCTTATAACAAGAACTATGAATTTCTGAAGATTTTAATTAAAATAAAGTAGTAAATCTACTTACACACTTACACACAAATTGCCATGGTCGAAAATCTTGGTTGGTTAGTTGAAGTTTAGAGGCCCAAAGACAACTAAGGTCACGAAAGGAGAAAGGAGCACGGGCGCGGCCGACTTTTAGATGAACTACACCGGCATTTGCCTGGAAACGTAAAATATCTTACACTTACCTTAAAAATCGGCAATATAAAGCTTGAAATCGCGTTCTTAAATGGACAATGCTGCCAAATACGTAGGATAAATAATTCCTATGGAGATTTTTCTGTTACGTCAGACTGCTAAATTTTACGCGTTTGTTATTTGAAACACACAAAAATGAGTAAAAAGTAGAAAAACTCGAAAATCAAAGGATCAAAGAAATCAAAGGAGAGACATACATATATGCAAGATCGCGATTTTGGTAGAAAAACGTTTTTTTTTTGGTCGAAAAACAATTTTTGTTGTTGGAAAAACACGATTTTTTAAGTCGAAAAGCACTTTTTTTTGGCGGCAAAACACGGTTTTTTGGTCGAAATACACGTTTTTTAAAGTCGAAAAACACTTTTTTTTGGCGGCAAAACACGGTTTTTTGGTCGAAATACACGTTTTTTAAAGTCGAAAAACACTTTTTTGTTGACGGAAAACAGTTTTTGTTGGTCGAAATACACGGTATTTTGGTCAAAAAACACGTGTTGTTTAGTCGAAAAACACGTTATATTAGAAAAACACTTTTTTGGCGGTAATCAGGTTTTCTCGGTCTAAAAACTCGTTTATTTTGTTTGAAAAACATGTTTTGTTTGGTCTAAAACACTCATGCGATTTTGAGCAATGGATCAGTATAGAAGTAAAGGATCGATTGTGAAATAAATGATCGTTATAATAATTGTATATAGCGTATCGTTTATACGTATTTTGAACCACTACAAATTAAACAAACCGATGTACAAACCGAATTAAGTTGAAATAACTTTCTATGTATTAAACTAAAAGCATTTCGACTTGTCCATCGGTATATCATATTCACGATAGATTTATAAAATATGTTTTAAAAGGTTGAACAAATGGTGAAATTATCACCGACGCTCACACAAAGCAAAATGGAAGCCATGACGTAATGTTTCTTCATCATCAGACGATGCATAAATTAGAATTTTTAATTGGTCCATAAACGGAAAGAAATAAAATGTTTTAACAATCAGAAAATTATACATTGAATTATAAAACTACTCATTTAAATAATTAACAGAAAATGTAACAGCGGGTGCATTTGGTAGATTTGCCAGGGCATTTAGCTGAAAGCACCTCTGACGCACACGAAAACTCATCCCATCCAAATTATACGGAAAATAATACTACATTTTTCCCGAAAGCACAATTTTAAAAGCACAAAAGTATCTAAAATAATTCACGGCGCATTTGCAAATGGATATGCGGGTTCAGAATACTTCATATAATATTTAAAAAAACATTTTCCTTTGAACAGAGCTGCCCACGCTGGAGCAAGGGAGTCACGACGCAAACTACGTCAACGAAATGTACATGTAAAAGTGGCGGGAAGGTCGATAAAAGCCATGTATACGTGTATATAAAACATAAGAGGAATGGAAACCAAATTACTAATTATTTGCATGTGCAACGTTTATGCAATTATTTTGCAACGTGGGAGTGCAATTTCAGTAAAAACTCAGTACTTTGTCACTTATCTTGGCAGCGTTTGTATCTGCGACTACATCATGAAATGATTATTGGGCTTGATAGAATTGTCGATTAATTTCACAAAATTGTGTACCTGTTACATACGAGTCAAATTGATCATCTGTATAAACTTTATTACCTCGTTATGAAATTTTCAAAATTCCATAACTTGAATTTAATTCCCGTTTAGCAGAACTGGCTGTGATGATCGCTTTCAATTTAATTGCACAAAACCTTCAGCATACAGTTTCAAATCTTGCATCTTTTGTGAGAACATTTTTATATATAGTATGTTAAGATATTTAGAACGAAAAAGGACCAGCCATGGTCACGTCACTAAAACAAGCCTATAAAATTAGAGAGGGAATATTTCTTCTTTCATTTTCTTTACATAAGCAAAGTCTTCTTCCATATTCTGCAAGAAATGACGAATTAATGTAGGCAAACCTGAAAATATATAAATAAGGAAATTTAAAATCACCTTCAAAACGAAAATAGCACAATATTTTAATGTAAACCTTTCATTAAATAATTTTGAAAGAAGTTCTTTTTTAATGAACAGATGCAACATTATTTCAATATGCTTATTTTGTATGAAGAATTTAATGAGTACATTACAAACTTGGGAAAGTTTTAAAAGCACTACTCGTCTAACATATGCCACATGCATATGGAATTATTTTGTTTCATACATTACTTTAAATTTGTTTATCCTATATTCCCAGATATAGGCTTGCTCCAAACAGTAGTAGTTCTCATAGGACAAACGCCTTTCAAAGCATTGATTATCAATAATGCGGCAAGTTCAATCAGTTCAAAAAAGGAGACTGCAGAAATCCCTATCCAAAATGCTGCATTTCCTCCAACAATTCCCCAAAAATCAGCCACCTTTAGGAAATAATAAGCCAAAAATATTCGATTATGTTTAATCAAAAAAGGAATTTATATATAAAATTGTTTCATCAGAGTTTTCCAGTACACTAGTTTGCAAATGTACTTTAACATGCACTCGGACATTCTACTACTATTGCAGAACCATACTGAAATTAACCCCTTATACATACTGTATATCTTGGAACCTCATTGGAATACTCATAGACACTTGTCTTGAGGAACACCTTGAGGGTAGTTTTCTTCACTTCGTTAACAGTTGGAAAATTCGTTGTCTCAATGTTGGCTAATTGACTGGTGTTCTTAAATTCTCCAGAAATTAAGTTCTATTCCAAAAAAGAAATTGGTGAAATGACCTAGGATTGTATGTCTGATTAATTCTAGTATGCTAACACTTACGGTAACCAAATTAGATTTCACCGAAAAGGATAGTTGCAATGATGATTCCCTAAAAAAAAAAGATGCGTGGATTTTTAGTGCTAGGAATAAATTGATTCCATCCTCAGAGAGTCAGAATCGAATCCAGGTTTTCACAGGAAATTGTAATTTTTTCCTGAATCTCCTGTAAAAATAAATTCGTCAAAATGATTTTGTAAGTATTTCTAAGAATATATTCATATGGATGATTAAACAAATTCAAGTTCAAAGTTACAACAATTTTTTTTTCAACACATTCAGATTATAAATTTTACGAGTTTTTTTTAAAAAAACAATTTGTTTGTAACCTTACTTGCATGGTAGATTACATTTACAGGTCTGGAGATTCAAGGCACTGTCAATGACTGAGCACCGAGCTGTGGATAATATTGTATCAATATTACGGTTCAAAATTCATTGAAAACAAAATCATCCCATAAAAGAACTAAACAAATTAAGTTTACAGGCACAAATTGAGGCGGTTTGAAACAATGTTGTGTTCTCTAGTAGTCCCACCGGTATGGTATAGTCCCAACAACCACATATTTGAAGTGATAACCGTTGCAAACAAGTGTTAATACATGCCTGGAAATTTAAAGAATAACATTAGACAAAATAGTTTCACTATTAAAACTTGTTCCCCAACAAGTTGACAATTAAAAATTAAGGGTAAGAATGATTGCGAATCAATTTAGCAATTAACGACAGGTAGCCTATTTACTCAGAGTTAGACCCAATGGCAGTGAACTTGGTTTACTGCCTACCATTGGTGCTGAATGTAGGGTACGAAAATTGAATTGAACTAACATCAATTACTTCAAAAAACTTAATACTTACATCAATACTATACAAATACCGACTTTCATTGGAGTAATAAACACTGTTACTTCTTAACGGATATTGGTCATTCTCCACACAGTGCGAAGGATATGGTGCAGGCAATCGTTCTATATTTCTCTAAAATTAAGATATTTTAACTTATTTTAACATTTCTGGGGATATACATATATCTCTGTGCCAATTTCTAAAAAAAGGTAAACGGTGAATTTTTTGTGATTCAAATATGCCACGAGCAAAGAAACATAAGATTCAAGTGTTGTACGATGGGCGGTCAAAAAGTCTTGCATATTTGTTTATTATTCGAAAACCAGATGTCGTACAAAAAACTAAAATAGCCATTTTAATGATCAGGAAACTTGCTATTTTTCAATGTAGGCCCCGAGTTTGTTGACACATTTATCCCAACGTTTGATGAGATTGTTTATACCCCTCTCATAAAATGCGTTATGTTGGCTATGCAGATATTGCCGAACTGCAAGTTTCACATCATCGTGTGTTTGGAATTTTTGACCACTCAAGTGGTGTGTTATGGTGCACCCATGTTTCGTCACCTATGATGATTTGATGCAAAAACGAGGTTCCTTCCTTTTCATATCGAATGAGGTGATTCAGGCAATATTGGAATCGATTACCCTTGTTGACTTCAGACAATTGTTTTGAAACCCATCTGGCCGAAACTTTGGGGTAGTGAATATGATAATGGGTAGTGGGATAGAATGAATAATTGTCATTACCGACCCTTTGGAAATGTTCAGCATTGTTGCAATTTAATGTGCAGTATAATTTACGCCGATTGTCCTTGATAATTGCATCAACTGCTGTAATGTTCTTTTCACATATCGACGTTTTCGGACGACCACTTCTCTTTTTGTCAGTCCTTTCGCGTCCTTTCTTAAAGTTTAAACCACCCCTGCACCGTACTTTGTGAAACACATTGGTCACCATAAACTCCTAATATTTCACTATAAATTTCACCATACATTTTCATGCCTTTCAACACTGAACAACTTCGTTGTTCCTCTCGCGTGAACACTTTCAAGTCAGGCGCCATTTTCTTTTGATAGTTTGTTCGAAATTCTGCATAAATTATGGCGCCATGTATTGAGATAATACCAAATTTCCTGATCTTTAAAATGGCTATTTCAGTTTTTTGTACGACATCTGGGTTTTGAATAATAAACAAATATGCAAGACGTTTTGACCGCCCCTTGTATATATGATAATAGTTGTTTTTTTGGAAAATGTCAAAGAATAATTTCTCAGTTAAACAAATATTTGACCAAATCAATAGATTTTACGAAATATTACTTTCTTAATGCCAACTGTAACTTCGTCCTTTGAATACACCTTGAAGATTGTCCCGTCTCCTAATATAGGTGCTGTGCCACTTGGATGCACCACAAAAACTACAGCCGGGTCACTCAAATACGGATATCTTAGTTTTGAATCCCAATCTAAGGTAAACTGTATGCCTGTAACAAAGAGACTGAATACTGAATTCTACTTTGTTTTATGCATGTATCTGTATGATGATGAACAATTAAGGAAATATTTAACCTGTCAATGCAGAGGCGATAATATGTTCCTCGCTATCAACGCCAGCATTGAACGTAAAGCAATCACCATAATACAAACTTTTCATCAGCTTCACTATTCTGTTTTAAAAGATCCAAATACCGCATTTATAGCTAAATACAATGTAAATCTCTGGTTTGTTGTTAGTTCTAATGGGATATTAGTTTTATAGTTAAAATCACTTTTATAAATGTAAACACAATCGTATGTCGTGCCAATAATTCGACAATATAACCACTATTAAGTACTAAGCACTACATTTTTACTAACTAATTTAATAGATGTTCATTTAATAGATGTCGCAATATTACTAATCTAAGAATCAGATAAGTGTGCACTATAGTGCGTGCGCTTGATCGTAATGTATTTTGCTACTTGAATTGCTACAAGAATTTCAACTTACTTTCGCTTTTTCAAATCTTCAAAAGATGTTTCAAACCTGCTATAATAAAGAAATAGGCAATTAGTATCTACACATATTTTACAATTACTAATATTAGAAATATTAGAAATGTTCATCGAATACATTTAAAAGCATATGCAAATTACATTTTTAATACATATATATTTGTATGATAGTACTCCCGGTTGGAAAAATTATACAGATCACACGTTTCATCTAACAAAACGTATTTCACCTAAAACAAACCAACAAATATTATTTAAAAAAGTCATTTTACCACAAATAAGTAATTTACAAACATTAAAGGCTCATTTTCGCACAAAAAATCATTTTTTCATCTAAAAAACCTGTTCATTTTGTGGTTTTCCACAGTAACTGTTGCAATTGTGAAAGAAAATTGTATTCCTAATATATGCAACATTTCTGAAGCCAAAAAATTATCTTCGATTTAATAGAGCTTCGAAGCTTTTAGTCATTAATATCGAAGGACTTAATGAAGTGCCAATGCCCAACAATGTGACACTTATAAGGGCCTTTAAAACCATAGATAGAGTAAAAGGACAGTAGTTTGTGCGAACGACTGCTCCTATACAGTCATTTTGGATTTGCGTTTATATAAGACTGCTCAACAATTCAAACTTTCAGGGCCATTGGGGCTGTATGGTCACTGTAGCCACTGTATGGTTTATTTTCCTGAAATTTTTTTTTGGGTTTGCACAATGAATTTTTTTGTTGCATCGTTACAACACTTTTGAGAGTAGACTGGTAATTGAAAAAGAGAAACATAGTACACAACTTACCCGTCGGCAGTGTATCGCGTTCCATTCCAATCGATAGATTGCACAACCCCATAAGTAGACAATGATACAGGAAACTTTCTGAGCACATCAAATAATAAATATTCTTCGAATGGTTTTCCCTAGAAAGCAAAGACCAGATTAATTTGTGTTTCTTCCTATTTTCTTAATTTACTATGTTAATTTTTCTATAAAAACAACCAGGTTGGAAAAACTATGTGTCGACCTTATATGGCAATATGTCGCACTTGACGGGCAAATGCGCTATGAAATGATCATGGTCGTTAGTTATTCAATTATAGGAAATCGTAAAGTCACCATAATGGTTTCAGCAGACTTTGCCGATGTTACCGTGTGGTCTATGATATTTTTAGTCCACACCTTGCCAGAATGTCTGGTCAAAGGCGCGAGTGCACTCCAACATATGTTCGACATTGGGGCCAAACGCGAGTGCGCTCCAACATGTGTTTTTTTTTCCTCTAGAGCAATGGCCGCTCTGGTCACACCAATCGTTATGAAATCATCTATTTATTAAAGGAAAATAAAATACTAATTAGATACCGGTATATACAAGGGGCGGTCAAAAAGTCTTGCATTCGTTTATTATTCAAGAACCTGATGTCGTACAAAAAACTGAAATACTGAACTGAATTAACATGAACTGAATTGTAGCGAATCCTTTATAACGGACCCTCCAATAGGAGGGCCCTCTACCACAAGGGTACATTGACCCATCTCTGCCTTTTTACTGTTTTCTTGTTTTAAGGTCCGCCATCTTTTTTAAAGACAGTGCACATTGCATTTTCCTCGCTATATTGCACATCGGAAAGACCCAGCCACTCCTCCACGGAGTCTGCCTCCATGCCTGTCCGATATCCCTCCATGGATGATCATTTAGTCATCACATGCTACAGATCCTCAGTTCCATCCTCACGTAAGTCACACGTATCTGTGATGGTTCGGAACTTCGCAAGACGCTGGTTCGTCTCGAACGAACCTGCCCTAGCTTTGAACAATATGGTGCACACATATAAATTATCATAAAAGACCTCCTTCCCAATCCTCATTTTATTCCTATAGTATGCCACGGTACTCGTGCCTCCCATTCTCTCTGTCCAGGCATGATCCTCCCACTTGTGAACCTGCATACTGAGAGCTTTTGGCAACCTCTCTTTGTTAATGTTTTTTACATGTTTTTAACGTGTTTTCACGCTTGTTTTATCATACTTTAAACGTGTTTTCACGTATTATCCAGACATTGTTAATTAATGGTTTCTCGATAAAATGACCACTCCACCAGAAGAAGCCGCGCAAGTTGCGGGCTATTCTCCAGAAAATTTCAACAAAAAAACTTTTCACACTAGACGAATTATAAACAGGAATAAACTGTCCACAAAACACATTTATCCGATTTTAAATCGGACATTTGGTTGCTGAGAAAAACACATTTTTACTTGCTTCGTGCAGGTGAGTCGATTTTTTTTGCACTTAAGTGTAGTTTACTATCAAATTTTCACCATCTATATTACTGTATATATTATATTTCACTTTTATACTTTTTATGCCTGGGCTATTCAATGGCGAAATTTTCTTAGATTATGTAAAGAAATTTAGTTACCTTCTTTTTATATTTACTGTTGTATTTGATGCGCTCGTTGTCGTTTCGCAGTCGAGTTGAAAGCTCTTGATATAGTGTGGAATTGTGTATTTCCTCATTTAGCCAGTCGATGGGAGAGTTGGAACAAATGGTGACTGCCGGAAAGGGTAGTGTAGAATTCAGCAAATAAGTGGTCTGAAGACTCACGTCGTACCTGACATTACGTAATGACATTAGATAATAATTGGAAAACCGATTGGAAAAGAATCCAAAAAGTTTTGGGTTATAATTGTATAACATGCAAGCTTAACATTATCTCATAAAACGAGAATGCTACAAAAGACACATTGGCTTCATCCTAAATACACCTGTCAACAATTTAAAAAAAAAAGTTTTTAGCTTATTAAACGAACATACACTGACAGAGCTGTATGTACTCCATTCTAATTTATGTTAATCATATTTATCCAATGTTGAATTTAGGTGCGGGAGGGGTAATAAAACATAACCAGTTGAAAATGCTCGTACATTTTGCAAAATTTTTAAATTTTGCAAAATGTCACACGATGTATACACGCTACTACATTTTATTAATATTTTATGTATACAATAATGCTTTGAAATTCTGTTTATTATAGCATTTCTAAAAAAAATACAA
Source organism: Ophyiulus pilosus (assembly GCA_033995625.1). NCBI lineage: Eukaryota > Metazoa > Arthropoda > Diplopoda > Julida > Julidae > Ophyiulus > Ophyiulus pilosus. Next base: position 10,398 of record JAUJYV010000321.1, read on the forward strand.
ATTTTATTACAAATTCAAATTACGATTAAAATAAATCGTTGAATTTTAAAATCTTTTTTCATCCTATTCCAAAACGTGAGTTTACTGAATTTCATACTTGACTAACGTTTCTAAAAATATGAAAGAAATTACTCAAAACTAAATTTAATAATTTATAGATTGTTATAAAAATTATCTACTACATACAATGCAATATTCTATATCAGGTTTTCTAAAAAAATGCGTTTGGTTAATATGCTTAAATTTGACCACTAGTATCATTTCCAATATTACAAGTCCTATAAGATAATTGTTAATATTAAAATCCACCCAATAGTAGAGAGTTTGAGCCATCCAACCTTAACGAAACGATAACGATAACGAGAAACAGCGCGGGAAGCCCGGAATGACATTGGTCATTCCAATTTGCAACATATGTTGTAAAAACAACTTCAAAAAATTGGACAGAATACACAAGAACCGTAAAACACAAAGTTTTATTTAATGGATATTTAACTTACCCTGCATAACCTGTCAGTGCCTTCCTTGATTGAACAAGTGCCATCGCAATGCCACTTAAAATTATCATAATCCACACTAGTCTCCAAAGTCCTCGTCTGGTGCTGACATAATAAATCCATGTGATTTGAGTATTTTCCAAAAAGTTGTCTATAATATCTTTTTTAGTTTCCTCTTTTGTCATTTTTTGTTTAACACTCTTCCTTAGCAATCCAGAACGCTTATTTCTTGGTGTGACTAAAAATACATGAAATTTAATAATGTTGGTAAGCACATCTAACACTGTATGCGGGTGGGGCTAAGTCCATGCACTTAAAATTAATATAGTATAGTATTGTTCCAAAAACTTGTGTTAACTTTTCAAGGTTTTTGTATAATCATAATTTGACTCACGTGTGCCAGAGTAACTTATAGATTCACGCAGCCATCCACCTCCGATGTTGGATTTCAAATCCCCACGAAGCATTATAGATAATTTTGTTAACTAGTACAGTATATGTAATATGCTGTCGAAGATTTAATGATTGTTAGAAGATTAAATGAACACCAAAGCGTGGATCAGCGTCTATAAGCCATTAGCGTTTGATTCACTATTATAGCATAACAAATATCTAATCGATCCATGTTAGACATATTAATGATAGAATATCCCTGGAGATTTCAAGGGTCACGCTTCATGACAATCTAAAATATTGGGTAAACACAACAGAACACGGAGATAAATTTGCCAATATTAGTCCATGCATGCATTATTAAATGGTCTTGTAAAATATGATCGTCTTGAGATTAGGTTGACGTTTATCAATTTTTCTTATACATATACTGCAGGTCTCGTATATCAATTTTTAGGATGTACTATTCTAACCTACTTCGAAACAACATTATTTATGTTAAAATTGTAGTCCTAGCAAACACAAGCTGAAACAACATTATTTAAAGTTAAAAATGTAGTCCAAGCAAACACAAACTGAATACAAATGCAGCATTGGATAACAAGATCATAAAGATTGTTTAATTTCTCCGAAAGATGACCTAAACAGAAATGTGTGTTTATGACATTTGAAAATAGCATTCGTCAAACGTCGATCTGATGACATTTTACGTCCTTATATATTCATTTATTTATAGCTTTTCCTTGAAAACAAGATCCAAGACGCACTATAAAGCCCCGTTCACACGAGGCTGTATCAGCTGTTTTTCCGACGAGTTTTTTTTTAGCGGCACATGCTTTTTCTATCTGTGCGTTCACACGATACGTCTACGGGATCGTGTGAACGCCAGATAGAAAAGCATGCGCCGCTGAAAAAAAACTTCATGCGGTAAAACAGCTGATACGGCCTCGTGTCAACGAGGCGTAAGTATTATGAAAATGGTGCCCTTATGGAAAAAATTGGGTGTAAACTGATAGTAAACTGGTAATAAATTAATGATCTGCTAATGGCAAATAAGACATGTTCGACAATCAGTTTTTTTTTTTCATTAAGTGCATAAACATAGTCGGCGCATATGACGTTCATGCTTACACATTCAAATAAAGTGCTTGTTACGCAGGTTCCATGTTAAATATATGGCAATTTTGATAACATTTACGAAAGTACTTTTAAAAAAACTATTCGTTTCCTCATCAACATCGCATGTTGACTTCAGCTTTTTTTTCATAACGGCGAAAGTAATAAACAAAGTCGGAGCCTATGACGTTCATGCTTACACATTCAAATTAAATGCTTGTTACGCAGGTTCCATGTTAAATATATGGCAATTTTGATAACATATACAAAAGTACTTTAAAAAACCTATTCGTTTTCTCATCAACATCGCATGTTGACTTCAGCCATCCAATGCTGTCAATTTGACTGCTAATGGCAAATAAAACATGTTCGGCAATCAGTTTTTTTTTGTTTTTTTCATAAGGGCGAAAGTGCATAAACATAGTTGGCGCCTATGACGTTCATGCTTACACATTCAAATTAAATGCTTGTTACGTAGGTTCCACATATGAAAATTGTGTGATAACATTTACAAAAGTACTTTAAAAAAACAATTCGTTTCCTCATCAACAGCGCATGTTGACTTCAGCCATCCAATGATGTCAATTTGAATGTATTAAAAACCGGTTTGCTCGAGGTATATAGGAAGGTTGCTCGGTAAGCGACCCACACTCCCACATCTGTTTGTACAGCAACCTCCAAGGCACCATTAGGCGAGCACACTGGCCTGCATTAGCAATGAATGACACGAAAGAATGCAGCAGACAATTCCAGCAGGGCTACTATAACATTCCCCTGCTAGCTATCGAACGAGATTTCGACTACCTTGCATGGAGCCAAACAATGAAAACAAATTGGGTTTGGTTTATAGCTGTCGCCATCGTTTACCTCGCCTTGATCCGGGTGGGCCAACGTTTCATGCACACACGTGTAGCCTACGACCTTCGAACCATACTATTCCTGTGGAACTTGTCTTTGGCTGTGTTCAGCATCTTTGCCAGTTACCGGTTGATTCCGGAATTTGTGTACATGATCCGCGACTTCGGTTTCGCCAGCACCATGTGCGATTTTGGGAGCTTGGAACATCGGCAGTCCATCGGGATCTGGGTGTTCTTTTTCATCATATCCAAATGGATAGAATTGGGTGACACTGCCTTCATCGTCCTTCGCAAGCGGCGGCTCATCTTCCTGCACTGGTACCACCACATCAGCGTGATGATATACGTGGCGTACTCGACAGCCCACTTGCCGGCTATGAGTTACCCCTTCATGACACTCAATTATATTGTCCACAGCTTGATGTACTCGTACTTTACTCTAAAATCGCTCCAGTTGAAAATCCCCCGTGCGGTCAGCATAATGGTCACCATGTTGCAGTTGATGCAAATGGTGGCGGGTATCTACATCACTGCATTTGTCTACTTTAGCAGGGCAAAAGGTAGGTCATGCTGCGCACCGAATGAGGCCATTGTTGCAGCCATGGTCATGTACGGCTCCTATTTTGTGCTCTTTTTGAAATTTTTCGTGGATGTTTACTGGCGGAAGATCTCAATCACGGAATATACCAGCAAGAAAATTGACTGAAGTTGCATTTTGATGTTATCAAACATACTATATATGCCATACTATATGGCAATGCAATAGTTTTACTCATCATTTGTTGTGCCAAATGCCGTGGTAGTTCCTCTAAAAATCGTCTAAAAATTCCTCTCGCCTTTAAAAATCCCTCTTTCCTTTGACTTGTGTGTATACTGGATATCCGGATATATCCCCCTCCATTGCTCGTGCCCTCTAAGCCTCTAAACCTCAACCAACCAACCAACCAACCTACTCATCAATTCCTGTTTTTGTATACCCAACAGAAAATCTAGTGCGCTTTAGACAAATTATCTACAGAATTTTTGCAGTAAAGTGCAGTTAATAGCAGAATTTAAAACTGCATTTTTTTGCAATAAAAGTACAGTAAATCTGCAATAATGCTGCTGCAAAACTGCAGTTCCAAATCGAAGAAAAACTGGAGTTTTGCTGTTTCATGGGATCGTTCCGTGCAATGTACGAACTTCCATAAATGTATTACTGTAATAATAAAAGAATACTTCCGTAAAAACAACGGAATAATACTACAAATAATAACAGAATACCGTAGTCGAGTAGAAGTTTGTTCTCTATTTCTCATTTAACTTTCCAAACATTTAGCATTTCTTGGAATCAACTATGGAAAATATGGAAAACTACAGTCAAGACAGCCGGCCCAGGTTTCGAACCTAGGTATTCCGATTAAAAAGCTGATAGCCTAACCTAATTAAGTCAGTGTGGAATGGATGAGATACATTTGAAGGAAAAGGAATTTGGTCAGTCCCAATATAGTTTTACACTAATAGTTTTTGACTAACTTAAAAGGTGGATACTCTGGGCAAATTCTGAAAGCAGTCGTTACCTACACCAATAGCCGATCCTTGGCCCATAACCTGTTCCTGTCATGGCTGGACAGGCCAATAGATAAACACAACCTAATGAGATACTTCCAAGAACAATTGCGCCCCCTTTCACCATGCAGGCATCAGCTAACCACCACCCTACATCAATAAAAAATAAGATCCTCGATTCTAACCGCCCTTATAAAAATCTCAACCATACTTTGTGATGCGCCTTTTATTTTATATGAAAATGATATCCTCCAGATATGCGGAACCCAGAACTCCATACTAACAAAAAACGGCTCCTCCATCTAAACCCTCGAATTCCAAGCAAATAAAAAATGGTCCCCTCCAACAATCACATTGCCTTCAGAGCAAATCGCCCCCCCCCCCCATACCTATAGTACCACCAAATAACTTCCTAATTTTTTTCTTGTTTTCTTGCCAATATATACATCCCATTTATAAGGCTAATATAATAGCTCGCTACAGAGCAAAACAGAAACCTCAACGAACCAAGCGATTCAAATCTCAGCACCACAACATAACACATTCCAGAACACAAACCGACAGGTACCACCTTAAATCCATCCTAACAGCAAGCCAAGGTTTGCCTGGTAAAGCAACCCTTTATATACTCCGATCATATTTAATAACACCCAGGATACCAAAAGCCACAATAAAACATTAGAATAATTGACCTCCTCCGAATTACCCAAATTCCCTGGAGCAAGACATATATAAAGCGAAATTGATAATAAATACCAAAATATAGGAGAGAAAAGAAAGACCAGAAAGAAGATCACCGGGGCTCGGCAGGTAAAGCACTCCTCATCATACATATCCTAATAACAAACCCCAAAAATGAAGAATTACTGTAACACGTTAGGTATAATCCAACCTAAGTAAATCCTCAGATGTGAGCCCTACAGAGCATCATAATTTGATGCTTGTTACTTTGGTGTTTTCTTGGATTCTGAAAAAGTTCAGTAATTATGACTCGAAATTGACCAGTTCAACTAGAATTAACTCCCTTATTTCCGAATATGTTATCCTTTTAATTCTCTTACTTTCTCGCATGACTATGGAATCCAATGTCAGGTATGGAGTACAGTCGAACCCTCGTAATTTCACAGCGAGCCGGAAATGTACAATTAACAGGATTAAGAAATTATCCGCGTTTTGCTTACATACAGTAATCATGACTCAATTTTTTGCTAAAATCCTTCAAATGGCTAGATTAGCTATGGGAACATTTAATAGATTCGCTTTTTCCAGTAGATACTTTAATGTATCTATCTTTCAGGTATCTACCTGAAATGACTAGCAGCATTGTCTGTTCCAATAAATGATGACGATTCGAAAGGTTCTAGAAATATACAGACCATTATATTATTATTTTAAACTACGTTTACAATTATTTTCACAACACATTTACATCTTTACACCTGTAAATAAAGCATATATGACATTTGTAAACATATATTTTGCAAATATTGTAATCCTTGTAATTGGGTGGACCATCTCGATGTACAAATATCCGGTCAGAATTCCATACAAAAATTGCACATTGGGCTTGCAAAATATGTGCAGTATATTCGGTTTGCAGTTTACAGTTTCACGTCATGTTCAGGGCATGGAGAATTTGTGCAATTATCTGGTCTGTGCAATTACGCGGGTTCGACTGCACTAGGGTATTTGACAGAGTATCGAGTGTAAATAGGAGATTCACGAATAAACGCTGAATTAATTTGTTAATGGAATTAATTAATGTTATTTTCTTCACTGACATTGGGGAGATTGATTGAATTTGACTGACCAATGGAGTTATGTAAATGAACCTGATAGCTTCAGCCATGATGATGATGTGATTACACACGTCAGTTTCATTACCGATACATGAAATCTCTCAATGTCATAAGAATATCCCCAATTCCACGTATTTACACACGTCAGACGTTCGTTTTTCTATCTGCTTTGCTACATTTACACGTAAAGGATGCTTGTAAATGGTTTTTAATCTGACCTTAAGTTAATTATTATAAAGAAAACATTGTATCTGTTCACTTGCCAATTAGCACAGTACTCCATCCAGCACAGAACAGCATCCAGATTCGTTTGCGAATGTAAGAGATATAACTTGGATTATCATTGGTGGCCATGACACGACAGCCCATGTAATTCACGACTTGAAATATTAATTGGGTGTATTGAAATGCTCTTGTTTAAGTATTCAAAAGAAGAACTTACTACGCAGATAGTTACCTTGTTGAATATGGATGCGTTTAATTTGGTAGAGGTCAGCCATGTGCAAATTTCTCTCTTGAATGATGCATGCCTTTCATGTTGTCCTTCACCATCCAATGACGTCCGATTGAATGGCGAATTAAACCAACGATCAGAGGTATATAGGATTGGCGTCGGTAAGAAATCAAACACTTATTTTTGAAACGTTGCAACTTCTGTATCCTTAAGCAAGATTCAGTGCTGCCCTAGCAATGAACGACACGCGAGGCTGCGACGACAAATTTCTGCAGGGGTACTACAACGTGCCTCTGCTGGCCATCGAACGCGATTTCGAGTACGAGGCGATGTTCCAATTAATGCAAAATTATTGGACATCGGGCTTCCATTTCATAATCATCTACCTGGGTTTGATGCAGGTCGGCAACCGTTCCATGGTGAAGAAAAAAGCTTATGACCTTCGACCCGCACTCTTCCTGTGGAACTTGTCGATGGCCCTGTTCAACATATTTGCCTGCTATCGGTTGGTCCCAGAGATGCTGTACATGATCCGCGACTATGGTTACGCAAGCCCCATATGCGACTACGGGAACATGGAGCACCGGCAAACCATCGGGGTTTGGGCGTTCCTTTTCTGGCTGTCCAAAATGCTGCTATTTGGCGATACGGCTTTCACCATAGCGCGGAAGAAGAAGCTCAGCTCCCTGAATTGGTACACCCATCTCACCGAAATGTTGTATGCGTTTTACACGTGCGCCTTCATGGCACCAATGAACTACCCCTTAATGACACTCAATTACATTATCTGCAGTGTCAAGTACTCTTGTTTTGCAATCCAATCGCTCAAGGTGAAAATTCCCCGTGTGGTCAGTGGAATTATCAACCTGTTGCAGTTAGGGCAAATAGCTGCGGGCATCTACGCCACTGTTTTCATCTATATGAGCAGGTCAAACGGACGGCCATGCTGTGCCCCGACAGAGGCCATTATCACTGCTATAATCATGTTTGGTTCATATTTCGTGTTGTTTTCGATATTGTTCGTCGATGCTTACAGGAGGAAGATCTCAAACCAGCAGCAGAAAATCCAGAAAATCGACTAAAGTCACTGTCTTGTCCACTGATTGGCAAATGCACTACACTCACTAGCTACAAGAAAACATGATGAGTTAACATATACAGTGGATTCCGCTTTATCTGGACACCGGTTAATCTGGGCAGCCATTTATTAGGCCCAAATTGTCAAGAACAAATCCGGACAGTATATATTTTTTAACTTCGCATATTCTGGGCAGCCTCCTAATCGGGGCAAAACGCCTCCGCCGGATGTGTCCAGATTAAGCGGAATCGACTGTACTGGCAATGTAAAAATTCCATTTAAAAAAAATATTTTAGCGGTTAAAATTAACTCATTTAGAATTTTAAGAATTTAAGATTCCATCGTGCATTTTCAAACAAATAATTGCACATAGTGAGCATTCAAAATGCAACACGAAAAAATTCTAACTTCCATTTTGGAACCTTGATGAGTTGTTTTATTTATCTTAAATTGGAAATTCATAAAACTTCAACTGAAAAATATCTGAACATTTTGAGGAATATGCTAACTCAAAATGCTTTGAAAACTCGCCGGGAAAACAATATAAAAATTGGTATAAGGCAATCTCATATCAATATATCATCCATTTCACGTGATCTGAGATCCCTTTAAGTTTTCATTTATGTTTGTTTTCTAAAGTTCAATTTCAGCTAATACAGTGTAGTGCACATTATGTGATTTATTAGTATTTGATATAATGTACAATGTGTGAAAGCGTGTCAAAATTCCAAGAGTAACTGTACACCCCAATTGTTAATTTGATTAAATAATTAAAGTATATTTGATTTGATGCTATACATCATAATTCAATTAATCTGTAGTTTTATCAAATAATATCAAAATTCGATTATTGAGAACGGTTACCCGCAATGCAGCAGTTATCTGAATAAACTTTTCCCCTTCTGAAAAATCGTAGGGAGGCATCAGTAAAAAATCTTTGGTAAAATTTAGAAAAAAAATTGAAAATCTACTTAAAAATTGGCTGCATGTTTTTATTAGAAAATTATTATATCTTTACTTTAGCTAAATAATGGTTTGCTAATCACGTTGATGTTAACTCAGTGCAACAAACTTTGGACATTATTAAAATAACTTTCGATTGAAACATAAGCAGAATACCCAAATCAATTTGTGTGTTTGGAATATTTAATCTATTTACTATATTAAAGTTAAATATTATTAAACACAAGTAATACACTAGCGGAATACACAAGTAATGGTGAGTGTCATGAATATTTAACAAACACAGTGACATCTTTGATTATACCAATGCTATCGCATGATTGCACATTTGCAGCAAGAAAATTAAATTGGAAGCTTGATCAAGAAAATGTATTACTCGTACCGTATTTTACGGACTATAAGACGCTACGGACTATAGGACGCACCTTAGTTTTTAAGCAATTTTTTATAGTCCGCATCATTGAAAACTTTATGAGTATAAGACGCACCTCAATTTTGGAGGCAATTTTTTGAAGAAAAAAGTGCGTCTTATAGTCCGTAAAATACGGTAACTAAATTGAATAATAACGATTCTGTACAACTCGTGTGACTATAACGTAATCTTTAAGTGTGAATATAAACATAATTGTCTAGAGAAAAGATAAAATGTCCTACCTTAGTTTGACTAGGAACCTGCAACGTTTGAAAACTTGGCAGACGTTCATCCATTTCGGTTTATACTGTTCAACTGCTGAACTGACAGTTCTTCACCAATCCGGAAAAGAGGTTTTTACATTGTGCTATCACTTTGGTACCTTATATTAAAACAAGAGTTAACATGAATTTCCATCTTTATTGCTTACAATTTCTGACAAACGTTCATGAATTTTAGATATACAGGAAGATAAATAAGGAACGAACGTTACCTTTTGACTTCACTGGAATGAGGGCTGGTTGTGTTATCAATTTAGTCCTTTTAGCTATACAGAAGTTAAAAGTGTATGAATAATGGAATAACATTATTTACTTGCATTTCTTACAAATTTTCATGAATTGTTTTGTACATGAAAACATCAAAAAGTGTTTGAAAACTGTTTCTTGACGTAAGCAGATATTAGATCCAGTGATGTGTATTTTCTAAATATTTTAAATGTATTGAACAATAGAATCAGAACCCTTTGTGTGAAAAATGTGATGTAGCTATTTTGAAATACAATACAAACCACCATGAACAGGCCTCGGTAGTCTTGGGGACCTTATGTTGATGTCTAAAATTAAAGGTACTATTAATAATCTTGTATTTAAGGCGTGTAGTATAACTAAATCAATAAAGAAAAAAAAAAGATTCCAGACATTTGTTAAACTAAATAAGCCGATTTTACACTACAAAACATGTGATTTACAAAATACTGTCTCGCTAATCATAAATATCACAATTACACAATTGTTTATGTTAAACTACTTAGCGAACGATTTTACGAATTTGTGCAACATCTTGATGGAAAAAGTGAGGGCTTTGCAAGAATTAAGTGATTTCAACGAGGTATAGACTATTTACATGCAACAATTTCACCGGGTTATTTTAAAGGGTACAAAATCATTATTTCATAATTGAAAAATATTTTGATTTCAGAGATTTTTGGAACACTTTCAAGAAAATTACTCGTTTTCTATAGGCTTATTTATAACTATAGGAGCAAGTCACTAGGCTATACAGTTTGTTCAAGGAAATGTAAACAACATTTCAGTATAAACATATATTATTTTACAATTATGTCCATCAAAATTCCAAAAACAAACTCGGAGCTAACACGACCGACGAATTCAATCTTTGGATGTTATTAAAAGGTCAGTAACTAGATTCCATTTGATAAAAAGAGTGGCAAACACGAAACTACTTAAAAACATAATCGCAGACCATCAACATCCAATCTTAGAACCTTTCAGATGCAAAATATATAACAACCTTCATTCGCGCATACAATCAATGCAAAAACAGCTTTATAAATCTGTTTTTGCAGATTTTTTTAATTCATAAACACAGTGCACAGACATTTAACTGGCATCAAAATTAAGTAAACTGAAGTTGTTCAATTTAACAAGGTTAACTCTTCACTTGTGTAGAATATGAGGATTTCATATTTAAGTTATTCGGGTTTTTAGGGTAAGCAGGATGTACGAAGAGATTGTATTTAATCAAAGCTTTTCAAATAGATGAATTGACCCTAACCTTTTAATCTTACAATTTTAAAAGACTTCACTTGTCATATATCAATAAATAAATGAAGCCTTGCTTGAATGTCACAGAAATAAACAAATCTCAATTGTTTAAAAAAAAATTTAAGAAGAAGCTGGTAACGGACATTTTGACATTGAAAATTTAAAGTAGAGGACACAGGGCCAATCCAAAGTACAAGATTAGTCCCACCTTCAAGAAATTTGATTGACCATGTCAGAAAACCAATGCATTTTGACACAGAATTTCGATATACATGTTGTAGCTTCTAAATACATAAATGATGGCTACAATTGCCAGAACTATGGGAATTTTGGCTTACTGTAATTTTATTGAAGATGGATAAGTAACTAATAACCGATTTATGACCGATGAGGATCTTTTAGATGGTGATGTTGCAACCTCTGTGAATATTAGGTTATATCAACAATAATAGCATAAGCTTGAAATCATAATAAAAAAATGTGGCTTTCTTATGCAGTATTTTAGTGCCTAAGTTTTTTGCGTAAAATTCTAGATAAAATTTGCATTATACAAAATCCCCATCGAGCTTATGATTCAATAAGGTTGCATCCATGTGCAAAACAGCGCCATGGACGACTCATTATCGTCGAGTTTTGATATTTCAGTTTACTTCTCATTGGCTCATTTGTAGCCTGCCAAATCTAATCTTTCTAACAAATAGTTTCTTGGTGGGACAGAATAAATTCTTCCAGATATGGTCATGAATCAATGCTAAGCACATGCATCATATTATAGACCGAGGTGGCATTCTAGAAACCTAATTGGTCAATCTCATAAATTAATCTAACCAAATCTTAGTCACAGTAAAGCAAGCTGATTGGGCCATGAGTTCAATGAGGATCATTAATAATGCAAATTTTACATAAAACTTAACACAAAGAACTTGGACGCTGAAGCACGGGATTAAAATAATCTTCACGAGCTCTAATATGACCATAGTGAAATAAAAATGAAATTTCATTTGAATAAAGTCGGCCAGGTGGTGCATTGAATTGTTCAATAAATAAACACAAACATGTTGCACTAAAACTCGACGGTTATACTCGCACAAAGGCAATGAATGTATTTGTAATAATATCAACACAACGAGTCGATTAATGGCGATTATGAACACGGGGTAGATATCGTCTGCAATGGCGGCAGAAAACAGATTTTGGTGAGGATGTTTGAAAAAATGTGAAGCAGTTAACCTGATCGCATATTTACAGATGCAAATTCAACTGCTATTCTAACGGCACGTTAAGTAGGGAGCTACGTTGTGAAAACACTGAAAACTCAAACAACACAGCATCTCAACATGCTTATCCTCGAGTTGAAAAAGTTAAATTTTCCACATAGAAATTCTGATGCAACCACCTGGAAGGCAAAGTGATTTTCAAAAGACAAATGGTAGTTGAAACACAGTGCGACGTGACTAAGCTAGAGCTAAGTAGTCAGCACATTCTTAAAGAAAAAGAAAAACAACAAAGGGCAGTAGGGAGGAGGAACACTGTTTCTTTATACACTAAATATGCTGACAAAGGGAAAACCTAGTTCCCTACTCCAAAAAAGGACATTTCCATATAGCTACCCAATGGGCTTTGCTGTGGGACATCAAATTCGTACCATGATTGGGTTAAACACGATGCCCATTGGCGGTTGAGGCCCGTAGAAAAAGCTACACACAAGTCGTCATATAAATGCGTTAAACTCATGAATGAATGACTAGATGCTCAATCCATGCTACTGATGGGGGCGGCTTAGGCGAGATGATGCAGGCCTCCATTGAGTTCACAAAAATAGATGATTTTTAATAAAGTGCCATAAATAATAAAATTGCATTTACATTCGCACATCAGCCTTTTGTAGGTAGAAACACGGGCTTGGGTTGCAGAGATGATAAATGGTGAAGAGCGGGACTAACGATGGCAAGTTAGCCTCCAATGGCGGTCAAGAAGGGTTTGGATGAATGATTACATTATTTCGTCAACAATTCGCTCATACTCATGCACACTCTTCGATATTCACACCCACGCATGCACACGCATACACACAAAAAAACATAAAACAACATTCGTGAATAGATTGTCACAAAAATGCGCTGCAAAATTCTCCGAAAATTCGTTTTTGGCACTTGAGGATTTATCGTACTCCACCATCTCCTAAGAAAAAAATTGCATTCGTCCGGTGGAAGGGATACTCGGCGCAGCCCAAGGAGTCCACCGAGCCCCGGGGAGAAACTCCATTCCCGCGGTAGCTAAGCTAGGATTCAGAGACATGACACAATTCGACCATGATGCGACAATGGGCTGTCAACAAAGATGTCGCTTTGCTGGGTCATCTGATGCGAATGAGCCACTGATGGAAATTCACAGTGATGTTAACATTGAGAAGCACCCAAAGTCAAGGCCCCGGGTTTACTTCACTCCCACCGGGGTGCCACTCAGTCGCTGATTTCGAAACACAGTGTTTTGCAACGTTCTTTTCCACCTCTCTTGGGTTTCCTTCAGCTTGGTTAACCACGTGCCCTATTGTAATACATAAGCAAAAAACCATTTGCTATTGTAAAACGTAAGGTGATAAACTGCTTACAGTATTTCGGGCATGATGAGTCAAGGCAATTTGCGCAATGCATTTTTTACTACATTGATCATCTTAAAAACTATTAACAGAGTTCACGTTTATTTTTATACTAATCAATGAAATTGGTAAAGAATTACTTGTCAAGTTTATTTATTGGATTTAAAATGACCGAAACAACGGTAAAATTTCACAAACCAATCTTCATTGATATTATAAGCGCACATGCATTGTGGGACTCAGCCCATCTGGCAGTTGGGATTATAGTTTTTGGATTTGTATTATTTTGGTAATTTATATAGAGGTGAAGAGAGGAAGGATGTACGATTAATGTTACATATGGAAATAGAAGTTTTGATGATAAATTAAATTTTAAGAACAGCAACTACCAGTAAGTACAACTTTTACATTGCCTGAATGGGTTCCATAATGTGATATCGATTGCTTAAAGTGGCCCTATGCGTTATGATTGGCATTTTTTCAAATCCAAAATTTGCGTACAGTTATTATCATGTATTGAGTACGCAGTGATTGCTCACTTACAAGGGGCAGCTTTCAAAATATCATGCCTGTTAATCTATACGAATAGTTTGAAGCTAATTTTAATGATATAGTTATAAAAATATGAATAGGAAAAAAACATATGTGAGACAAAGTGGATATCAATCTTAAACAAACTTACCTTAGTTTGATCACTCGGAGACTGAAAAGTGAACACTGCCACGATTTGTTGAAATCTGTTGACATTCACTAATACGAATGCATTCTCTAACTTGTTGGCTTGGGTCAGGCAGCAACGATGCATTAGTAAATAGAAATAAACAAGAAAAGAAACAGGAATACAGTGAGTAAAAATTTGCAAACCTTAAATTAATCAAAACCAACGAAAGAAGTATTATACAGTGAACACCATACCACTGTATTATTAAAGGCTTATCTAGGGGTCTAATGGAAACTATTGAAAATTTCATTTTTGATACCATTGACTTTCCAAGTCTACTCTATAGATCAAATCAAAACATAGAAAAAAGCACATTTTTAGGTTTCAATTTATTGTTGTGGATTCTATTTCAAATAGAATATTCGTCAAAATGTAGCTCTCAGACACGTTAGTAATACTGAATCAAATATAATAAATCTAATAAATCAATGAAATTAGAAAAAAAAACTTACACGATTTTAATATTTCAAGTGGATGCTTATAGATAATTATGAAAATGCAAAGTATAATTAAAACATCACAAATGTTTATCCTATATTTTAACAATGTTTATAAAAAGCTAAGCTACCATCATCATTTTAGTATTAATAAATTATAAATTAATTGTTAGCTGATGTGTATTTTCAATTCCCCAATTCATTTAAATTAGCATATTAGTAATATAATAACTACTGTACTTTAATAACAACCGTGAAAAGCTAAGAGAAAATAATCCAAAATCGATCGTTGCATTTGCATGGACGATTAAAAGCTTGTACAATGTATAATTAGCTATTAAGAACACATGCTGCTCTCCAAAGCTATATATTGTCAACATGCATATAAAACTCATTAGCTTAATTTTCAAAGTGTTCAAGTTTGGAACATTTGGTAATGGAACACTTTCCAGCAATGGTGTACCTGCCATTTAGGGTTTTGATCGGATTATGCCAAGGGACAAGTGAAAATAAAAGTAACTAATGACTGTAGCACTAACTTACTATACTCACCAACTGCATCTTGTGGGTTGACATCATGAATGTAAAACCTATCCAGTGATAAAGGCTGTCGATAAACGATATAACGAAGCGCACTTCCGTCACACAACGGATTTCCACGGCCGCATGAAGTCGACCAATTTTCGGTAATGGACGACTTCTATCAGGAACACAATAAATGATTAAACTCAATAAATCGAATTATTCACCATTAATTATAAGAACTATGTATTTAAAATTGTTGAATTATATTTAATTTATACACATTGCCTCACATTTACAAATGGCCTGTATTCCAAATTTATAAATTTATTTTTACATCAGAATTACATCAGAAAAACAAATAGTTTTTCCAATTTTTTCATGTGGTAAATAATGTAATATACTTTTTAATCGCCATTTTAATGTCCTTTATTGTCCTTTAATGTTCCATATTGTGTTAATTATGGATATTTCTGTGAGAAATCTAAACTACCTAATCCAGGTTACTTTCCTGTTCAATTTCAGAATGAAACAAAGTATTTAAATAAATATCCCAAATTTATAATTTATTTATACTGTTCAGAAAATCACGTTTTGTGAAAAATGTTCTTACCTTTTTATGAAGCCCTTTCTTTCGACGTGTGATTAGCAGCATGTCATCGAACAAAATAACATACATTTCACAGGGTTTTCCCGCATCTGGTAATTTTTCATTTAATACATATTACAAATTAAGCAAATTAGTAATATTAATTGAAAAAAATGAAAAATTAGCTTAGAAATTAATTACCCATTAATTGCAGGGCACCTTCCATTATTATCTGGCGTCTTGGGCTGACAATTAGCCTCTCGCACGGTTGTCTAGAAAGAGGACCTTTCAAAAACTACGGACAATTAAAAGAACAAGCACAGTTAAAAAGTGCACGAATATTTTCTAGTAGCATCTAATGATATGTTCTTAATACGCTGCGTACAAAATAGCTAGTTTATTAAGCATCCTTAATTTGGCAATTAAAGCCGTTATGAACACCGGCAAATTACTATCGATTTTACATGTTTGTAAGTTTCAGTTGCAAAATTTAGTTTGAACTTTCAATACTTTTGCACATTTCCTTCTAAATATGCCGATTTAGATGTTAGCTTAAAATGGAACATTTCTTCAAGATGGAATCCTTGGTGAAAACAACTTTCATATATGAATTGAGTTGTAAACTTTAATATTATGCTCGAGCCCCATATGCAGTTCTGGTCCAAATGGATTCGCGTTTTCCTCTATAAAACATTTTTTTTATTGGAAAATTGAAACATTCTCCGAGGAAAAAAAACTGTTTGGCATTCCATGAATATTAAAAAAGCCAACGGGGAGCAGGTGGCAATTTTGCCACACAAACCAATTTATGCTAATCCTATTGCAGCTCCATGGAAGTAAGTTTGAGTGAAAAACAGCCTACTCACGTCGGGTATAAAAGTCTTGGGATCTAAGTCTATTACAGAAGGCCACATAATGTTGCGTTGGATTTCTAACAACCTCTCGAAATTCTTTAACCATTTCATCTTATCGTCCAATTCCCCTGCAACGACATTTTTACATAAAACGTGTATTCCAATTGTCAACAACTTAAAGATAAGTTCTCATATCACCGTGAATAAAGTACAAGAATTCTGTAGTTATTTGAAATAAATTACTTAGTGAATTTTCCTCCGTTTCGAGGATTTGTAAAATGATTTCTTTCTCCTTGGTATCCTCCGTGCGGGTTTCAATATCCTTTAAAATGATCGGAATCTTCATAATGTGTTGGACTGGGGCCACAAGCAAGTCCGTCAACTGCAGTTTTTTGCAGCGTGGGTCTCGACTGCACCACTACACAAGGAGTAAAAAAACACGTTATCCACAGGGTAGAAAAAAAACAATATCCCAGAAATATCTATATACACATGACGATATTCACACAAATCAATAGTGGCCCGTTGAGAGATAAAGTAATAACAAAAGCACTAGAAATGCACAGTTGTTATATTGGTTTTGCCGAGAAAGTAATCATTATTCAGAATGTTATTATTGCGCAAAAACATTGTAGGTGCCATGCAGTTTTACCTTCTCGAATTCATTGAATTCCACCTGCCTTCTGAGTGTCTCTAAGTAATTTAAAGCGTTTATGTAATTTAAAGCGTAACGGTGATAGGCCTGAGAGAGCGACATTGCTTTGGAACTCTGAAAATAAATAAACAGATTAACTGTTAGAAATGCAATTAGCATTGCTACTTGTGCCTTGCATACCTTACATACAGTAACGTGATTTAGAATTGTCAGTAGGGGCTTTGCTATAGTACGATTTACATTTTATCTAAAAAAACATTATTAGATATACATGTACAGCAAGTATCTTTTTACAAGTACATAGTATTGCAATGAAACCTTGCAAATTAGTAATGGTTAATTCTAGTCTGAACAAAAATTACTAAGTTTAACCTCAATAAACATGCATTTTTTTGTACTTGTTTGGTTAATTTTTGAGTTTAGCATCATTATGAAGCTGGCATATATGCAAATATTTACGTAGCTTAAAAACATACCTTTTGAAATAATTTAACTAGAACTTCCATCGTAAGTAGTTCTCCACCAGATACATTTTGTAGAATTAAATTGATAAATTCTTTACAAAAAGCGTATGTTACCTACAGAGAAGAAACAAATGTCATAAAAAAGTACTTAATTAACATTATAACTAGTCTACGTTGGCAAACCTTGACAAAGTGGTAGATTAATCAAATGCATTCTAAAAGCCATTATGTAGCTATAATGGTTAACTTTTATTGCTTTTAGCTGAAAGATGAAATTCAAAAAACATTTTATTAACAGCTACAAAATGACTTTTTCCGACATGCTAAACTGCAATATGCAATAAAAACAGAAATTGAAATTCAAGACTGCATCTTTTAATTGTCAATTTAAAGCTCAAATGGTTGTAAAGCCATTAAACGATAGCATTTAAAACTTACTAATTTGTGTAATAAAACTGGAATAATCATATCGTTAATCAAGAGCACAGTCAAAATTAAACGTCCCTATCGAAGTATTTGACTGTACACACAACTTGTGTATATACAACTTAATCTAAATAACTACTAAATACTTAATGCTGCAGAGTATGCATACAATTATTAATTAATGTTTGAATAATTACTCTTTAAAAAAATGATTATGCCTTATATTTTAAGGGTTCACCAATTTGCCAAGAAAGCATAGAACAAATCATTTTAATGCAAATGCTAAGAGGCAATTCAAAAAGGACGTCCTCAAGAGGGGGTAGGGGGTCTGCGAGAGGAGGGGGAGGGAAAGCCATTACGGACGTCCACTAATGATGGTATTTTACATTTTTTTGGCTTTTCTGTGTACTTTTGTTTTAAAGGTCAATGAAAGGGAAAGGGACACCAGAAGAAATGTTTCCGGTCCCAATTGCACTTTAGTTTTTAAAACCTCGGGAGAATCAGGTATTATGCCAAAATTTGTGTTAGACATCAATTTTATGTTGGAATTTTCCTTCGAGGTCAAGAAATTTCCGTTAATCAGAAAAATCTGGAAAAATGTCTTGGAATTTCAAGCTTGGAAATTTATAGGATTGTCTATGTTTGTTGGTTGGATATGTTCCAACAAATTTTCTGGACACCCTACTATGAGACCCTTGAGGGGGTCTGGGCCAAAATCGACTCCAAGAAGGAACTTCAGGGACGTCCTTTTTGAATAGCCCCTAAGCCCGCTTCCCTTTAATGGTAGACAAAACACGATACATTTCATACAAGTCCCTGCAGCATGTATGGTGTATATCGTGCGACGAAAACGGATATAATTAGGATTTTAATACAAATCCCACTGGATCGGCTTGCACACCCTGGCGTCGAATAGATATTTTACATTAGATTAGCGAGGAAGCTATTATATTTCAGATTAAGAACGACTTTCAGACGTCATTACAGAGCTTTATGATATCTTTATTTGCTAGCAAAGTTGCTTGGAGTCTTTTTTATCGATTTTCATATAATTAACAGCGAAAGACAGAAAGAGGTGAAATCAACTTTGTTAGCTAGCTTAGTAAAATAGAAAAGGAATTAACTAGTATGACTATTAGCAGGTCATCAGAATGCAAGTTTGAACTGTAGTAATTTTAAATGCTTTAGAAATTTATTTAAATTTAAGTTTAATATAGCTGGCTACACATTTACGGGGCATTTTTCCTATGTCAATAGCGAGTTACACATCATTTTTATATAGAACATTTATTAAATTTTCTCTTCAGCTAGGACTGTTATTCCAGCTATCGTCTAACCGCATGCAAAAAGATGGACAAAGGCCGTTCTCCCATAATATATTTTTAACGTGTTTAACTTGTTTTAGTGTTTAACTGGATGAAAAAGCTTGTTGGAAACCCCACTTAAGTAAATGATGGTAAATGAGGTAAAGTATCTGGAATTTAATTAATGTTAAATAATGATAACTTGACATATAAATCATTACTTTAGAGAAGAAGAAACAACAAAGAATCTTTAAAAAACAAACTTTTCATTAAAAATTATATTAGAAAAATAGTCGTGAATTGCTGACGTGATTCATCATGTGGGTTTAATTCACTTTTAAGTAATGAATAATATTTACAATTTATGCTTGTCCACGTTTTTGACGCAACCCATTACTTAAGAAGAAAATGGCTGGAAAAAAGTACTAATTTGAAACGAGCGGCTTTAATGAAAATTATCCTTATTATTTGAAGCAGCCTTTTGTTGATTAAAGTTTTATATTCATTTAAATAGGCAGATATCTCTTCGTGCATCTCTTTTCCTCTTATCGTGCAAGTCTTTCAAAAGAGCGATTAACCACTTTGAAAAAGTGCTAACTACAGACATAATAGGCTATTTTGTAATTGACGTGATCCTACTTACACAACATAACTCATCTAAATTTCCAAACAATACTTCGGGCTCGGCGAACATGGCAAATCCTTCCACTTGCACTTTCTTCAATGGCTCCATGAAGACCTGTATAATATGAGCAGAAATTCCTCAGAGAAACGTAAAGCCACAACCGATTGACTCACAGATTGAAACAGAACAGATTTGAATCTCTATTTTCTACAGGGAGATGCAAGTTGCAAGAAGCGGAAACCAAGGTTTGTACCAGCGTTTTGACCTATATTATTCCCGTATTTTCTAACCAAAAAAGGATACATTTGCAACTAACTTAGATTTAATGTCCAGATGGCATGTGATTTATGTTAATAAAATGTAAGATATCATTTTAGGTATATTTACAGCTTACTCGTTATACATAATTCATATAAAATATAATAGTATACAATGAAACTATATCCATTACTAGGTTTCCGTTACCACTAATACAATTTCGTTTAAAATTGGAAGCTATTCCATGAATAAAATGTTAATAATATACTGATATAGTACTATAATTTTTTTTTTTTTTGGGATACATAAAATTCCTGGTTTACTCCTTGTAGAACGATAGCGTTTTTCTACATAATACAACTTTCAAGAGAAACTCAATTTTCATAATACGAAAAGTTATGGTAGAACGATTTTGAAAGTAATTTAGCATGCTTTTTGACTTCACGTTTAAAATTGTTGAAAGCATGGATATAAATTCAAAATAACGTAATTATGAATTCGTAGTTTTTAACAATATAAATTGTACTGTATGTCTTCCCTTTAACTGCCTGCTCATGCGGGTAATAACTTTGATTACATGGTTTCAAAGTTTTGTTTATTTTTTGTTGCTAAAATAAAGTATCGTACAAGCAAAAGTGCATACTGTCTGCTTGCATGTAATATATAGAGTTGATTAATGGCAGCTAATGGGTTTTATAAAAAATAATATGCTGGCATTACGTCCAAAAACTACTCGTATATGCAAATACAAGTGTGAAAGTCGACATAAAGATCGATAAACGTTATAAAGAATAAAACTGAAAGTTTACCATAAATTTGAGTGAGATAATGTTAACCGATGCTTCGTAAATGTTAACCGGTAAACGTATTTCTATCGATTTACGGTTCCATTTGGTAAAATGCTTCAAAATTGCGTTGCTTATATAACCTTAAGAATAACCCACGTACAAACTTTGACGGTAAAAAAAAGTCAGCAAAGTGCTCACTCCCCTTTTCGAATGATAGACAGTAAGAAATCGAAATTGCTTTCAAGGGTCATGAATTGGGGTTCAGTATCTACGGATGGCAAATGCCATTACGCCAAAAACAAATAAATGTGGAGATGCACTCACATTTTTTAGGACCATTAAATGGTCGTAAAGGAAGAGGCATTCGCTTTGGAAGAGATCCCAGACTGCTTCTTGCCTCTTCAAATCGCTTTTGGAAACAGTTTGAATGGCTTGCTCCTGACGTGCTGGGCGGAGTGGTTCCGGACTGTTGGAAGTACATCGGGTGGGAGATGTTGAAGAAGATGTGGTCATACGGGAGCAGGAAGTCAACAGCGAAGAGGCAGTTGAATTGGCAGGGGAAGGGCCCATGCCGAAACCAGAGTTGGTATCTTCAGGGCTCAACTGACGATCCTCCATCGCCGTCACGAAATCCATCCATAACATACCCTGGAACGAATTACGAATGAGATTACTCACGGTCCCCTACACGATCTGATTATACGGAGTAATCCGATTTTTCCATCTTTTTTTTTCTTTCATAATTGCCTTTCCACTACGTTTCTGCCAAAGAAATTCGAAAAAGTTTGCCAATACATTCCGTAGGTAACCACAAGTGAAATTTTCAAATAAGCAGATCTCATACATTTGCTTATAATACTGACTATTCATATTAATACGAAGGAGTGTAAGGTCGGGTGGTTATTTGCTTCTGAAAATTAAGCATTTTTACGGTTGGTACCTTAAAAAAGGTGATTGACAGGGATGGATCGGTGCGCCCTTTCCCTGAAAGCGAACTTAGAGGCTATTCAAAAATTACGTCCTCAAGAGGGGGGGGGGGGGTTGGGTGTTTGCTGGCATGTAAATACCATGTGAACAGTAGGAGGAGGAGGAGGAGGAGGAGGAGGAGGAGGAGGAGGAGGAAAAGGGTAAAGGGGGGGAGAAAGCCATTATGGATCTACGCTAATGGTATTTTTCAGTTTGAGTTTAAAAGGTCAGTGAAAGGGAGAGGTGTCCTCAGTCCCAAATGTACTTGAATTTTTAAAACCTCGTGAAAGTCGGGAATTGTGCCTAAAATGCACCACTTTCAAGCTACATTTTTTCTTCGAGGTCAGGAAATTTCCGTTAATCCTAAAAATTTGGAAAAATATCATTGAATTGTTAGCGAGAGGGGTGTTTGGAAATTTATAAGATATGTCTAGAAATATGCTTGACTTTTTTAAAATAAATTTGCTGGACACCTGGGGATGGTCTGGGATAACATGGATACGGTGTGGACGGGGAGTAGGATGAGGGGCAGTATTTGAAAGAATTTCGGGGAAGTCCTTTTTGAATGGCCCTTTAGAGGAATTAACAGAGGCACTAGCGTCCTCTGAGCATGTAGTTGGTGCCCTCCTAGCACTTTTACCACCACCCTCTTGCTATAGCCAGTCCATTCCAGCCTTAGTGTGACTAGAATATCATAGGATTACTGTAAAACAGTATAGCATTTCTATGACATTCTAGTCACGCTACATTTCAATGTTATCACCACCTAGTGTTGGCAGAAGCGAAGTTTAATGCTACATGGAATACTATCAAATTCCCCTGGCTTTCATAAATTTTCTTGGAAAAACTTCGCACAATAACAGACTTTTGGTACTCGTGTGCTGGCACCAGTAAATTTAGACTGCTCTAATTTCAACCTGAACCATCAACAAACCACGAGATAAGTTTGCAGGAATCATTTTCAGCAACCTCATCGAACCTTGTGAGGTGATGATATTTTCCAGCTGTCGATACTAAGAGTTTGTACGAGACCATATTTTGATAATCGTTGTAAGATTGTTTACTTTGGCACGCAAATAATAGACTACCACCAAGGTACATATATCACTAGAAATGCCACTACTAGCATAGCAATCGACATGATGCATCACTGTTATTAATGTAGCAAAGTTTAACCAAAAATGCTAGGGATAAAATCAATTTCAATTTAAAAGAAATAGTGTTGGCCTACCTTGTATCTGGAAAGCTGTTCATCTTGGAAGTCGGACGGCGTGATGGTGGTGAGCACTTCTTCCAGTCCATAGAGGGATTCGGATTTGGTTCGGCTAGATCGGTCAAACTGAAACACAGCCCACACAACCTTCACAGCTTGTTTTAAGTGCAGCTCACTGGCCCCGTAGACAAATGACGAAAATCACAGACATAAAACACAGAAGAAGCACAACGGCAACAGACAGTTGCGTGAGCGAGGAAATGGAAAAAGTTGAGAAGACATGTGGTGGTGAGTTAGAAGAACACACAAGGCGTGCAAATGGCGTCAAGGATAGTTCACAAACTGAATATTTCTTAAGAAATTATGAAATAATTTGCGTGCACTGTATATGCAAATCGCAATGTATTAAATTAAGACCTGGTGAGATGTTGCGTTTATTTCGCCACATTTTCATCTTAATATGAGAAACTTTTTTTAAAATAAGTGCACTTTTTTTTTGAAAACGTAAAATGTGATGAATACTTTAATTGGGCCATGTGGGCCATGAGAAAGGGGATGCTACGTTAGTAGAAAACTAGTACTGAGTGGGGTAATTTGGGGGTGACCCATACTTGAGTCCTTGAAATTTTTATAATGCTGAAATTTTGCAATACTGATTTTGTTTTATAATATTCACGTTCTGAGTATATTAGCTCCATAAATATCGAATATGGATATAGTATATGGGAGATACTATGGCCCTATACATATATGTATATGGCATTGTGGGACTCAGCCCACCTAGAAATTGGGATTATAATTTTTGGATGTTTGTATTTTTTAAATTTACTATAGATATGACGAGAAGAAGGAACACGGTTGTGGTTTGGTCGATTTTTAGAGGAAATATCGTGGCATTTGATTGGGAACAACTGTAGAAAACGGCAAAAACCACTGTCATGGTAGTCGACCTGGGAATTGAACCCAGGTCTACCGAATGAAAGGCCGATAAAGTTACAACTACCCCACATAGCTATAACTTGTTCACTAGGGATATGTTTTGACAAACGCCCTGGCCCAGAGTTACCCCACATGATGTGGTAACTATGGGAAAGAAATGGGTGCAAATATCCCTGCACTTTTAATCGTAGAGTAAAAATGATGTCATATTCGGAAAGAGGAGGGTCAATTTCGGGTTGTAATTATACGATTCGTTTTCAGAATTCCAAAAACTGACCCAAAGTATTCACATTTTACGAAACATATTTTCATTTAAAGTGTAATGGAATTTTAAAAGTGTACGTCAATGCGAACTTAGCAACGAAATTCAATGGCGTGAACTGCCTTGTAATATTAGAAAATGTAAGATGATGAACACTCAGTCCAGCAGTGCAGAGGTTATGTTGCTGGGGAAATTTGACAAAGGAGGAGATGAACTTGACGCTGAAATCTAAAATTAAATTTTAATGGAACAGCGTGCACATGGACATGACAAGATACTATTCTGTTTAGTCAATTCTCGGGTTGTAAAGAAAGGATTCCAGTCCATTGCTCTCGAAATCTTGAATTTTGTTAGCTTCACTATTAGGTAATACATGTTTTCTCGTATACGTTTCTTGTAGCGTAAACCATAAAGTTTATAGTTCAAAGAAGTAATAAAACAACACACAAGTTCTGCAGCTCCATTACAACCCATTTTCTGTTCAAAGAGTTTCTGCATGTACTGGCTTTGGTTGCGTCTTGCAAAGCCAAACGTGACAGAGGATCTTTGTTTTTCTCATGAAAACATCACTACTATTTTTTGTCTAGTATATTGTATATGTATTATTGGGTTAGGGAAGTGAAAAGGAAGGTCTATTGGTCTGTACCTATTAATAGTAATCTAAAAACGCAGCCATATTGAGTGAAAGCACGCGGGAGTACCTTCATTGCATTTCTAAAAATGCTTATTTTCAATGGAAGTTGCCTCCTGTTGTCGGTTTCAATGCCAAATGACTAAGAAGCAGAGAATTCAACCTCATTTCAAAATAAGATTCCTCAAAGTTTGTTAAGCGATTAGTACTCTAAGGAATAAACAAACTGTACTGGCTGCCATCATGTGACTGTTAGAAATTTCACTGTATGCACGACTCCTGTAAACATCCAACTTAAGAGTGTATACTCTTTTTGAGTGCAGACTATGAATTTTTAAACCGCAACAATAATGCTTTTGGCATGTTTACTGAAACGTACTGAAAATTTGTTGTTTTAAGATGTTTTCATTTGTATTTTTTTTTATCTTCCGAGACGTTTCTAAAATTGTCCAAAGCTAACTAATGATAGTTTCCCCACTCCCGATATTTTTTTTTTGTACAAGGACAAGAAAGTATTTAAAAAAAAGCATAAGGTGCCTGTTTGGAAAATTCTAACTAAGAATTACTTAAAAAGAAGGAAGACAGATCAAAAACATGCGTAACGTTTAAAAATGTCTACCCCCCACACATCTCAGCAACACGACAATCAGCTCTATGTCATCTTGTATTGCAAAAGATGATACATGCAATACGACCACAAAAATAAACGACAAATTGCTTCTTTATAGTCTTATCTACTTCTGATTTCTTCCTAAGGACGCTCATGCGTTTTAGAATTGTTTACACCAACACATCTATGTGACAACAGCGGTATGAGTAGATAGGCTCTCTTAACACTCGTCAACCCTTTCGGACCTACTGGCCTCGATTGGAGCCAGTTTGATTTAAATTTCTAACTTAAAGTGTAATGGTGCTTTTGCCATGGTCTCTGCTGAGGGTAAACCATTAAGAGTTAACCTTTAATGCTGTTTAGTTGGGAACTGGCATCCTCAAGTGAATCATTTTGAAATTTGACTCCTTTGTGACCAGCAGCATGAATTCTCCTAAAGGAAAAAAACGCACAAAACAAACTTTTTGTGCCGCCATTTAGGCAATTTTGCATGGATTTGGATGATTTTTTAAAAAAATACCACTAAATAAACATGTCTAATACATTCTTACAAAGTTTTAGAATGTTTGCAATAAAATTGGTAAAGTTTGGAACAAAAATATGGAGTGGCTCCAAACAAGGCCAGTAGGTCTTGAAAAGTTGATTTTATAAAATTTGAAATGTGAAGGTTTTGTCTACAACTCGTAACTGTTTCATTCCATATCACGAAAAATAGTTTTTTTTTTTAACCAAAATATCATTATTATGAATTACTTGTCATAACAATGACATTTTTCAAAGACATTTTTTCTGAAATGGTGCGTAATTGAGCGATTTGTCAATCTGCATTATTTTCCAAATTCAAGGCTTAAGACCTAGCGGCCTCATTCGGAGCCAATAAAAAACTTTTTTAATAATTGTCAGATTGACCTGAAATTTTTCATGAGAGAACCTTTTGACATTGTAAAAATAAATATCTATTCAAAAATTTTTTTGCTTAATTATTTTTTGCCCAGGTCCGAAAGGGTTTTAAGAATGTCTCCCTGTATCACTGTTAGTCAAAGAAGCACACCTGACATGTGATCATGATGTGACCATAGTAGTCTACAAGTGGACAAAATTCTTCTAACATGAAACCTATGTCTATGACAAAATATAATCTTACTCTTAGTCGCCTTCGTATAGATGACTGGCGCGAGTCGAGGTCAACGCTTACATGACCGGAATGCCATACTATTCCTATGACATTCCAGCCATGTAAGCGTTGACATCGGCTTTTCACCCCCTAACTGAGTGCGTCAAGTGGTTGAAATTCCATACAGAATACACATCTGGAATGCCAAAGGATTATGAAGTACAGTCTTACTTGGCTAGGATATCTTAGGACTGCCATAGGCATACTAATTGTCTCCAGGTTTCAAGTGGTTGACACAGTTAAAAAAAAATTTGTAAAATTTACGGATAAAGGCTTTCTGTGCTGAATTGTAAAATCATATCCTGTGTGACCTTAGCCCAGGTCACATGCTGGTAGCAGAATTAAAGGGTTCGTACGGATAAAAAAATAGGTCAAGATAGGTCAATGTGTTACCGTAATAGACAGTTTTAGCATGTCAACGTCTTTATACATACCTTAACTTTAATGGCGGGAAGGGAGGAGCAAAGCATTGAACAACCCAATGAACTAACCGAGCGTAATAGGTGCGCATGCGTGGTTCTTCCCTTCCCGCCATTAAAGTTACGGTAAGTATAAAGACGTTGGCATGCTAAAACTGTATTATTAATGGAACACTTCCGTAAAAGTAACGTTATATCAACATGAAAATAACGGAATACCTATACAATAGTCGTGTCATTCTTTTATGACACTTTTTAATATAGGTCATACTCAATTCCAATTTTTTAAGTTGGCATTTGTTTGGAAACAACTGTGGAAAACTACAGTCAAGACAGGTGGCCCTTGAATGGAACCCAGGTCTCTCGTTTGAAAAGCTGACAGTATAACTGGCATCACACCAATCTTGGTCACTTAATGCCAATGACTTCCACGTTAAGTGTGAATACATTAATTATACACAGTTTACTGCATATTTCCTTCAAATTTTACTCGATTATTCCTGTAAAATTTACGAATTTTTTAAAAAATGTATCAAATGTTTACAAATATTTCACAATTTAACTTGAAATTCATTTGCCTTGCTATACACGTAAGACAAGTAAGACATTCCAGCAGCCTATAAGGTTAAGGCACCTATACGTGTATGTAGTATGTCATTCCAGCCACCTATATGAAGGCTAGACTATGAGCCTACCTGCACAGGGCTGCGGCTTCCCCTGAACAGCATGGCGCCCTTATCCTCCACGGGCATCGGAGTCGATGGCGTCGGCCCCACCCCGCCCCAGGTGCAGCAGCCGCTGCTGCTTCCGGACTCGGATCCGCTAGGGGTCGGTGAGCACCGGCTAGCGTTCCGCCGCCTCGTAATGACCACCCACTTGAGTCCGGCACTCAGGGACGCGATCACTTTCTGCATGGGATTGACCGCGCTGCCGACACAAACTCCGGGTTGCGCGGTTAACCAGAATCAGGTCGGTTACCAATGAGTTACAGGCTAGCTGTTCAGCCCACGGACGTCGCTAGGGGACGCACCGAGCGTCTCTGGCACGTCGGAGGGACAAATGCCGCATTTCGGCCCAAATTAGACACCCGTCTTACGGGCGGGAATGCCTGCCAAGAAGGGGGGAAATTGTTGCGAATAATACGAAGCCAAGAACGTTACGGGAGCCAAGGTATGCGCCCCGGGGGGTCAGGCGTCACCCCTGGAGAGGAAATGCAAAGTTTGTACGCGTGGCCAGGGAAGGCTTAAAAATAAAAACTCAGAGCTGGCTTACGTGCTGCGATGCGGTGCGGAGGTATTTTAAGAGGCTCAAGACTGATAAATTGTAGCAGTTTTGTAAGATCCTGTTGATTTTTTAAACACTTTTTACCTCGTCATAGACATGAGTCGTGGTTTCACCTAATTAGAGGCGCAATTTAAGGGGGTTGCCACCGCCAAGTTTCGGGTCGTTTCGTCATGGGGAAAGTACGATGCTGAAATTAAGTGCGTCGACGCACGTCATTCGACCAGTTAAGGCTTGCAATCATATAGTTCGATAACTTTGTCTGTTTGTCTGAAGTGGTGTGGAGCAAACCTGGTTGGCTGACTACTTTCATATATTGCTTCAATATTCCATTGTAAGGGGCCATTCACGTCCCCAAAATTCCTTCAAAAATTGAACCTCCCTCACCCCTTGTACATCCGGTGTCCGTTTCAGCCCAGACCATCCCCCCCCCCCCTTATATACGTCCTTCTATTTTTTTTTTTGAAAAGTAAGATGTCCAGAAACTTTGTTGGAACATACAAAAACCCATTCTATAAATTTCCAAGCACCCATATCGCTACCAATTCCACGACATTTCTTTTCAGATTTTTCTGATTAACGAAAATTTCCTAACCGCGAAGGTAAATTTCAGCATAAAACTAGTGTTTAACACAAATTTAGGCAGAATTTCCGACTTTTCCGAGGTTTTTAAAATTCAGGTACATATGGGACTGAGGACACATTTCTCCTGGTGTCCCTTTCCCCTTTCACTGACTTTTAAAACCAAAATTAAACATAAGAACCAAAAACTCAAAAATACCCCCCCAAAAAGAACGAATAGTCTGGAGATGGGAACATGCAATCGTCGCCATTGTCATGGAAGAATTTCAGATTATAAAAGAGGTGTTAAATTAACAGATACCGATAGACCCTGATAAAACATGCCGATAGTTTACCAATACTAGCCAGGTCAAACATGACTTGGTCTACAATATATAACTAAGAAATTGTTAGCCCCTGAAGTTAGGCAACCACTCATAGCATTGCTAGCAGTGATTGCTCGCCTTTAAGGGGTAAGCCTTGACACGTTTTCAGATATTATTTACATTCCACATCGTGATTCACCAAAGCTGTCCCTGCTAATAGTTGACAGTCTGCGTGTAATTCGGTCGATCTCTACCGAGAATAACAAATGGGTTGTAACCATAAAATGAAAAATGCAAGTTTCGCCGACTGCATCGATTAAAAAAGCGGAATGAAAGCGTCGTGCTTTACATGTTGACAATACAGAAACTTGTTATCGTTTTCGTGTTTTTGTTTGTTTAACGACGTTCATGTCAAGATAAGGAAAACGAGGAAGTGGTAAATTAAGAGTAGAGATCGATTTATGAGGAACTATCCTGATATTTGCATGAACACAAGTGCATAGAAAACCAGGAAAACCACAGTCAAGATAGCCAATAATAGTTTTTGAAACTTAAGTATCTTGACGTTTATTTTCAAGTAAAACTTGTTAACCAAATCTTCCTACATCCATACATATGATTAGATTCCATTTTAATCAAATCATCAATTTCTAGATATATCAATATTCAGGTTGAATATACTTTGTAAGATCAACAACTTGGTATTTTCGTGCACAGCGAGCTGATGCAAGCCTAAACCGACTATATTTAGCGATTCTCAATAAATTTCTCATCAATGTTCACAGCCAGGTCTGTGAGTGGGCACAAAAGAAAACAATCTGGTTTCTAAACCCCGGACTGACGGCCTTGTGTGAGCATTTAACACCTAAACAATTTAAACTAGAATTTCCAACTCTTCCGAGCATTTCTCTCACGATGGCATTGTATGGGTCAGATAACGGTGGTATATTATAAAAATAGTTTTGAAGATGTGTTAGTCTAATGGTTTAGTTCCACAATATTTCGCCGGGTCCCATTATAGAATAGTTTTATGATAATTTATTACAATTTTATGATAATGTTAATGAACCAAGCTTTTGTCTACCCTGCCCTAATATAACTTAACCTAACCTTGCATAACCTAACCTAGCCAAATTATTCGCGGATGATTAGATGAAAAATGTAAATTTCTGAGAAAAAGAGGACGATGCCAATCCAATAAGCGGCCATTCAAAAATGACGTCCACGAAATTCCTTCAAAAATTAGTCCCTCCGCCCCATACCCTTTTGTCCACATGGTGTCCATTTTAGCCCCTTTCCCCCCAAAGACATCCTTATAATTCATTTTTTTTAAAGTAGGGTGTCCAGAAAATTTGTTGTAACATATAAAGGCCCATCCTATAAATTTCCAAGCACTCGTCTCGCTGCAAATTCCACGACATTTTTCCAGATTTTATGATTAACGGACATTTCCTGACCTCGAAGGGAAATTTTAGCATAAAATCGGTGTTTAACACTAATTTAGAAGTAATACCTGACTTTCTCGAGGTTTTAAAAACACAGTACATTTGGGACCGGAGACATATTTTCTGGTGTCCCTTTCCCCTTTCCCCTTTCACTGATCTTTAAAACTTAATTAAACAGAAAAACCAAAAAACTGAAAAATGCCATCATTAGTGGACGTCTATAATGGCTTACCCCTCCCTCCCCCTTATCCACATGGTGTCCACCTGTTAGCAAACCCCCATACCCTCTCTTGAGGACCCCGTTTTTGAATGCCCCTAAGGATGTTTGATAAATGTTAATGATTGTATAAAACGCATATTTAGTAACATATTTAAGGAGGTGCTAAACGCCAATAACATAAATGCTAAATCGTGTGACTATTATGTTGATTTACGGATGAAATTACCTGAAGAATTTGTGTCCGAGCATGTCCTTATGGGTTTTAAGTTTAATTTAGACTTTTATATTCCCCCACTTATTTTTTTTAATAAAATAAATAACCATTGGAACATATGAAAATATGGAAAGCAAACTTCGTAGCTTTCACCTTGAGTTCATGATTCTTGTCAAATAAAATGCACTTAAAATTCAAGAGATGATTTAAAATAATTTTTCAAAGTAATGTTGGGAGTGTATGAATAGACTGTTAAATCAAAAGTTATTGTCAATCGGTTTAGCAATGCTGGTAATAGGGAAATTTAGCCCGCAAAAGAAACGGTGAACGTGCCGATTGAACTACGAATGAACTAACTGAACGTCATGCATACGTCATGCTCACTCATGACGTTCAGTTAGTTCATTCGTAGTTCAATCGGTACGTTCACCGTTTCTTTTGGGGGCTAAATTTCCCTAATGACGTTTCACAACACGTATGTCCTGTGAATGAATATCACGTTTGTCATTACATTTTTAAGGAATGTCAACGTTATCTAATCGCCATGTTATACTAATGGGTTTTATACACGTGTTTGTGATATTAATTAACACCAGTTTTAAGATTAACGTGAAGCGCATAAGGGTCACCCCATTAGGAGTCAAGCTTCCTACTGGGTAATAACAAGTATGTTTTAGTTAGACAGGCATATGAATAGTAGTAAAACACTAAACAAATGAGGTTAACACTGACGAGGGTTCCAGTAAAAGCGTAGACAGTCGTTACGCGCATTTCTATATTTAAGGTAGCGCCAGGCAACAGTTTTTTCAAATGAGCGTCACAGGTCGACAAACTTAAAACATAATGAAAAACTGATGGAGGAATTTGCGGACAAGATCACCGGTACAAGGACAAAGGGAGAAAAACCAGGAAGGGTAAGAATAACAAGATGAAACAAAAAAAAAGATGAAAGTGAGGCCAGGAAGCCGAAATACTATACCAATGAGCAAATCAAGGCTACCCATACGTAAAACGGCAGTTTATCAACAAGAATTATGGCTTAAAATAGCAATGTCAGTTCAATAATAACACTATTTTGGTAAAGAATTTCTGTAAAGAAGACCTCATGGGCACAGTCGATGATACATTAATCTTTTCAGAATCAAAAGGCCATGTTATCATGTTAGACAAACACGAATGCCATCACGTATGAGATGCCTTGCATGTATTATTCTTAAATTACTATAGCGCAAGCAATAAATGGGACAACGTTCAATTAGGTGACTGTGACCCATCAAATTTCTATTGTTTTGAAATGGTATTGTTCAGTGAAAGATGTTAACAAATTTGCAAATTTTTTATATAACTTTAGCAATACGGAGTTTATAAATTAAGGCGATAGCTCAGCTTAATGCAACAGGACATAATAGACAGTTTGCGCATACCAACGTCTTTATACGTACCTTAACTTTAATGGCAGGAAGAAAGGCTTCCCTTCGGACCCTTCCCGCCATTAAAGTTAAGGCAAGTATAATGACGTTGGCATGCGCAAAATGTCTATTGACATGTGTTTAGTTGTTTGGAACACGACATCCCCAGTGACCATCTGCCATATAACAAAAATTGCAAATAAAGATCAATGTCTAAATAATATGCTACAATTTAAACAATTGCTGCAAAGACGTGCTGTGCTAATTCTATCCAAAATGAAAACAGGATAACTAATGT
Organism: Ophyiulus pilosus; assembly: GCA_033995625.1. NCBI lineage: Eukaryota > Metazoa > Arthropoda > Diplopoda > Julida > Julidae > Ophyiulus > Ophyiulus pilosus. Next base: position 43,512 of record JAUJYV010000321.1, read on the forward strand.
GAATTTGTACTTCTATTCTACAAACGTTTTACGTTTAAAGGTAAAACATATTTTTCTTGCGATTAGAACATCGCAAGAAATATATGTTCACTATATGCTTCATCAACTATGCTAACACCTGAAATGTGTATTCCAGATGCTTTGGCAGTTTAAACCTCAATCAGGGTGTCCTACGAACAATTAGACAATATCTTTTTAGCTCTCTGAAAAATTCTCTAGAATCAGAATACTAAAATTTTGTTGTTTTTATATCGGAATTTTCCGATTAATGAAAATTCCACGACATTGGCAGAAAATTCCAACATAAACTTGTGTTTAACACAAATTTCAAACATAGATTCTTGTCTTTATAATTAAAACTACTGACTGTGATGTCGTAAATGCTGCCAATCAATACATTCATGAGCGGCAGAAGACTAAGCACTGTCGGTTTTCCACAAAGCTCTAAAAGCAAACTTCTACAAACTATTGATGGTGTAGGTGTCGTAGAGTGGTGGCCATAGTGAACAGATATGGCTGGATAATTAATACAAGGGTTAACAGAACACATTCCATTCATAACATACGGTCACAGTCACCATCGTTGCATTCCAGCATATTGATAGTCCGCACGCATAATTAAACGTTGCCCCTTTGAGTCATAAAAGTGTAATATGACACGAGTTTTAATTAAGTCTCGGTAATGTCTTTCTAGTTCTCATCATGAGATGCACTAATTCCGAAAGACGATAACCGGTATTACCGATAAAATAAATGATAGGAAAGCTTAGCATAAGGGCCACCGTTGTCGACAACACGTTTTAAAGGAAAACCCCATTATCCCAAAATAAAATCCCTTATCATGTGCAAAGGAAATTCGGAAAAAAGGATGGTTTAAGCTGCATTATGCACAGAAGTGCTAGAGATCTAACTACTTTGAAAAATCGATCATTTCCACTAATAGATAGAAACTAGAAAGAGATAACTACTTTGTGCTGACATGCTGGCCTAGAGAGTTACACCCATACTTACATCAAAAACTTTACTATATAATAAAAAAGATAGGTTTTGAAACCTTAAAATGCGTCAGGCACTTACCAACCGTAGTAGAGACCATGTATTCTTTCCTTTTCTGTTGGCATCTATAGAAGAGAAAATAAATTGTTTAATAAAACGAAATGGTTAGGCATATCATCCATTTGATATAGCTTGCCTAACAAAAGAATTGCCAGTGCACGTATCAGCCTCATTAAGGACCTGCTGCATAAGCCCAATTCTGTAAAGCTCATTTAAAGGAAATGATGGATGCATCTTTGCACTATCATATAGAAAAGCGAACACGCTTAATTTATTAATAATTCTATAAGACTGCACATCTACATGTAGTTTTTTTGCTAATATTTTTCCTCGTAATATTTTTTCTATAAATCAAAGTTTCCTCTTACCATATTTTTTTTTTTTTTTGGAAGAATCTTACACATAATGTAGTTTTATGAAATATGTAGACATTACATTTTTTTTTTGGAAAATGATGAGATGCATATATTTCATCAAAATAAGTACAAGTAAACATAAAACTTTGAGATCATATCCTCAGACTTACATTAATTCTTTGAAATACAAGGAAATATGAAACTAGTAAAAAATAACTCGAGTGAAAAATTGGAGCATCTCTGTTTTTACGTTCCAGTTAAAAAAAAAATACGTTTAATTATTAATCTTTTACAAAAGTACACTAGGAAATGTAAACAACGAAAAGCTGCTTATATTTAATATTTATAACAAAGCGTGCTCATTCCATTTTCAGCATTGCACAAAATAAATTCACCAGAGAAAAATATGGCAAAATAATATCAAGTCTTGCCAAAATTTTCCACTAGCTAGAATGCTGACTTATTATAAGAGGAAAAAAATTTGAACAATTTTGGGTGCTTTTTGGAGGTTAATTTGGGGGTTAATTCGTCTATTAAAGTTTTAAAACCTTCATAAAACAAACTGGTAAAATAGTATTTAGTACCAGTTGCTCTCAAACGTTTGGGTTAATTTCCATTAATGCAAATTTGTGATAACCATAATAAATATATATAACTTCAATGAAAGCAGTTTTAACCACGCAAACCTGAATAGGGTATGGGCACCCCCTGAGACACATTTAGGGACCCATACACTTTAAGCAACACTGCCATATACACATTGTTCTCAAAGGCATTTTTCTTACTTGCAAGGGTATTTTTTCATAGTGTATACATATAAATGATTGCAACATAGTGCAAACGTGAAAAAACGAAATTCTAATTGTGTTTCTAAACTGTTAGCAAAAAAAACACGCACACAATTTAAATGAATGGGAAAGCATGAGTTTCAGATAAGATCACATGTTGGCAACGCATTTGAAGGAGTCAGATCAGGAGAGAACAGAGACAGGATGCCAACAAGGCCATGGTTTGCGTCACTGTCACCACCATTTGGAGGGGATCCAGCACAAACGTGTTGTTGGAATGGTAAGCGGCAACAGGGATTATGTCGTGACCCCACCAAAAGAATTTCCCAACTATTTTAATGCGTTCTTCAAAAAATAAGTTTTTACATTAGGTGCCCAAATTTACTTTTATTTTTTATTTTTTGAAACTCGCTTATAAAATTTCATTTCTCTAACAAATATCTTAGGGAATTGAAATACTCAACAAACGTAATACTTAATGTAATAAACTTTACAAATATTCATATAAATACATCAAATTTAATGTAAAGTGCATAACCACAAAATAATGCTTACCGTCAGATACTGCTAAACTTTGTGTGGAACCATCTAAATCTGAAATAAATAAGAAAATTGTTTTTGAAAAAAACTTAGAAAATACTGATGTGATAATAATTAGATATATTACATACATATTAATAGCTATATTTCAGTTTTATTTCTAAGCAAATTTATTTTATGTTCACTTTAAGCTCTAGTACAAGACTGGTTTATAAAGTCAAATTCCATTAATCTTATATAATATGTTAATGTTGCATGCATACCTAATGACTCTTAATCTTTTCAAAGAAAACACGCTGAATAAGAATTGTTAATTCAGGTCATCTAACAATAATTAGTTGTGTAAGGGGCCATTCAAAAAGGACTTGCTCAAGAAAGGGAGGGGGGAAATCATAATGGACGTCCACTAATGATGGTGCTTTTCAGATTTTGTTTTTTTCTGTTTAATTAAGTTTTAAAAGTTAGTGAAAGGGACATTAGAAGAAATGTATCCCCAGTCCCAAATGTACACTTTCATTTTTAAAACCTCAGGGAAGTCATGGGGGGGCCTGGGCTAAAATGGACACCGTCTGGATAGGGGGTAGGGGAGGGTGGTCCATTCTTGAAGGAATTTCGAGGACGTTCTTTTTGAATGGCCCTTAATGCAATATGCAATATTGGAATTTCAATACACTACCCAAATAAAGTTGAGAAATTAATTAAAACAGAAATTTTGTCGGTTTTTTTAACCAATTCATTGTTTAAACTTTTGTTCTTAAACGCAATTCAATTTTAAGTTTTTAAATTTGTTACAATTTAAAATTATAAAAATAGATTTTTATTAATTGAATTAAATTGAATTAAATTTTAAATTAAATCATGGTGCTTAACTATTTACAACAAACACCAATGAAATATACAAACCAATCACAGAACGTAAACAATATAAATTTCTTTAACCACATTTTAGTTTTCTAATGATTTGGAATTGAATTAGTAAGAAACTTACTTTTACAATTTAAACTAAATATAACAAATCAATTTGGTGTTTTTTAAAGGTTTTGAGGTTGCTAATTTTACACACATCTAAACAAAATTTAGAAACTTATTGTCGAAAATTAGTGCATAATAATCGTATCGTAATCTTATTGCAATTTATCAACCTTCCACAAACATGTATATATCCATTCTATTGTTATATTGATATTGAAATTACACACATTGAGTCTTGTTAACTTAGTTTATATTACTTTAGACTAGTGCAACATATTTACCTAAAAGATTATTTCTATGAGTGAGTACTTTGCTGTAAACCAAGAGGTCGCCAGGACATATTTGCATGGGGGGAATCACAACTATCGAACTTCGTCTTTTCCGTGAAGCAAGACTTTCTGTGGACCTGTAAGTAAAAATGAGATTCAATTTACATTTTCTGGTGGCACTGGTGACAACTTTACTTTATTCTTAATTTTTAGCAGACAAACATTTTAGATTCCAGTGAAAAATATTGCTGTTAGTATTGTTCTGTACAAGCCTCATTTTTGTAGTTAGTTGGCTTTGTATTACTGAATATAATTTTATTTTATTGTTACAATGCTATAATGTCATAATTTGAAATGATTTAAATAAACTATTGAGAAATCATTATATATTTCATCTCAGACCGGGTCCAAATTAGTAACAATTTTCACTGAATACAACACACAACGTAAATAATTAGCTTGTTTATGAATTTAAAACTGAATTGTTATGCTTAACTAAATAGGGTCTTATTTTCATAAATATCAGTTAAATCATAAAAATTAACTCGTTTAATTTCACTTACCCGTTTTTGGAAGCTGGCTTATCTCCTGAATCAGTTTCGTCATTGGCACTTTCATATTGATCGGACAGTAACTGCAAGATGAAATAAATAACCAATTTAAAAAAATATATTTGCAAAACAAATCATGCGAAATATTTATTTTGCATGATTTATTTACATTTCCCATGAAATTAAACTTAAAATCCTTCATTTGTTCGAGCTTAGTTATGTAGGACTGCATGGAAACTTTCAGCTCTTACGTTCGTCTTTTTGACAATGACCCAATTTTTTTTTAAAAAAAAGATAAAACTCTACCACAGCCAACTAGTGTTAAATTGCAGTACTAAATCGGATGGCATTTACCAGGATATATTTCTGTATGTGAATAGTTTAAAAGGCCAACATTCATATCATCATGGCGAGCATCTTTATTCGAAAATCACAAGGTTAGGTATCGTGATTTTCCTGCATAATACATGTATGCTGGACGTTTCTAAAATATTTGATTCAAACGAAATGCTAACATTTTACGTGTATAACGGTTGCACTACAATGTCAATTTGTTTTAAAAAAAACATCAATGTGAAACCACAATTGTCAATTTTTAGGAATATTTTAGGAAAACATCTATAATGACAGAAACTGTTCATTTAACAATTATATGAACAATGATTAGAAATTTAGATTTTCTTGGGATTTTTATTTGGAAGTTTTATAATTTGATATACATATGTATAATGGTGAATGTAAATGCAGATAAAAAATAAAAACCACAATGAACCATGGAAGATGAGGTCTTCTTCAATGGCTCATTTTAGTAGTTTTATAGCGACAGTTGAGAAATGCTGAATCTGGATCTGAAGTGCATTCAATATATTGAAGATGAATTCGTATATTGAGAAGTTGAATGCTCGAGAGCACATGCTACATTTGTCATTAGAAGAGCAACCAGCTGTCAACGTTCTTCAGTCACGAAATCTGAGTCACCCAGGTTGAATAAGGGTTTTCAAAAATATCCTCAAACGGTGGATTTTTAAAGATATGGAAAAATCTTCATACGTCAATATTTCTATTCTACAGCATTTCATAGAATGTGTCCAACTGGCCCTATGACACTACTTTCTTATTCAATGTTATTTGCATTGCATTGCAAATTTCGATATTAAAACTATTTTTAAAAATATTTAAATAAATGGCACAGCACAATTTCAATGGAGATCTTATATATCAATGGAAATGGTCACAATATGACGTTTGGTCCTTACTTTTGGATATACTGTGTAGTAAAAATTGAACACGACGTTCTATAACATTTCCTAGAATAAGGCAATGGCTTTAAAAAGTATGCTTTATCGATTCTCTATAAATTCTCATTAACTGCTGTTTTGACTTCCAAAACAGTAATACGAAATAAAAAAATCAAACGTAAGACCTACATGAATAAGAAAAAAAAATCGTTATTATTCACTCTTTCGTTTATATTCAAAACAAAATCCTCCTACATGTATAAACATACTAATGTTGCCATTAAATTGTGAAATATCACTCGGAGGATACAGCATAACATGTCGTCTCTGTAAATCATATCAGCAAAATATGTTTTTCACACAATACAATTGTTAGCCACTTCACTGCAGTGCAGCAGTGTGCTGCAGCGTAGCTACCATTTGGCGTTTTTCTCAGTTCTTAAAAACATAAGTTTAAATAATTGCCAATGAAGACAAAAACAGTTGATTTCATACAAACAGATCATTCTCTTCCTTTTCCTAATTTGGCATTTGTGTTACGGGTCAAAAGTTATTATTTGGATTTTCGTGAAAAATTGGTGGTAGTTAAAATTAACTACATACGTACGTGGATAGAGCACACATGACTTCCTATTTAACTGAATTAACAGAATTTCCATAACTAAAGATTTAAGAAAAAAAGTGTGGTGGTCTGGGAATTCTGGTCTACCCATTGGACACATTTTGTAAATATTATTTTTTAAAAAACAAGAATTAATTTTGTAAATGTTAATAATTAATCAATCGTATATAAATAATAAATTAAATATGTTAATGTTAATAAGTGCATTTTTTTATTATTAATATGTATACATAAACTCAGGATTAACCGGATCCCTTCCTTAACCGACCAACCTCTAGTCACCACTAGGACGGATAAGAGGGGTTCTACAGTACCGTATTCTCAATAACAGGTAAATGCAAGCTCCTGGATAACGATTGGGGAGTAGTAAATATATTTTTTGCCATCAAAACCGATTTTTTAACCTAGATACTGCCCTCGTCCACAATGAGTTTAGGGTAAACGACTTGGCGCCAAGACGTCATAATGCTCATAATTCCAAGGGGTATTCTCATCGTTATGACAACCAGAATCCATGCATGGTTTCTTTGCCCAACATTGAAAATCCAAAACACGGTATTGAAAAAAAAACCTAGGTCCTCCTGTCGACAGCAGCTCAGACTTGCTGTTCTACAGTCCGTTAGTAGGCATAGGACAAAAGAAAATCCCGGGAGCATGATCATGTCACGTATGTAATCGAAATAGTAATTCAATACTCGATGCGATAGTAGATTTGGTCCATGGCTGCATAGAAAGGTGGAGAGAATGCAGCACGCGCATGTGCGGATATAATCTTTAAATTGGATTTTATCTTGAACTTCAGAAGTTCAAATCCGCAGGGTCGCTGGCGTGTAATTTAGCCACGCACTTATCGCATTTTCCGATATCCAGTTCCAAATCCAGACCTGGTGAACAAATCGCGCCAAAGAGGATATGCCATCAAGTGAAGCACGACGCACGTGTTCTAAGCATGAAAACCGTTTCCAAATATTGTGGTGTCGTGAAAAATACACCATTCTAAGGAAGTTGAATGCTGCAGTCCGTTATAGCCATTTGACAGTATATACGAACAATACCCTAAATCTGCATCGACAGTGCCTATAGGGAAACAAACTTCTAAGCTCGTAGAAATCCCAAAGAGTCCCATCAAGTCGCACGTAGAAGCTGCTACCAAATTTCGCGATGCGTGACACGTACATATTTGAACCATCGATTTTATCTATAGGCGTTCAGTCTCCTGCTACGATGACTGAGGATTTGCACACACATGGAGACGTAAGACCGTATATATGGGGGGCGGGAGGGTATTGAGGATAGATTCCCCCCCCCCCCCCCACGAAATCCAAGAAATTTTACAAATTTCAAGCCGAATCGGAAAAATATAAATGGGAAATTGCACTTTTGCATTAAAAGTGTGCTTTTTTTGCTGTAGATACGCATTTTTTGTGCATGAAAAGTGCGATTTTTAAGGTAAAAACGCAATTTTTCTGCATTAAAAGTGCAACTTTTCTGTTTTTGAAATGAAATTATTCTGCGGTAAAAGTGAGATTTTTTGTTGATAAAAATACACCCTTTTTAAGTAAAAGTGCGAATTTTAGGCAAAAGCGTATTTTTTATGCATTTAAAGTGCAAGTTTACTACTCTAGAATTAAAATTTTTGTATTAAATGTGTGATTTTTCTGTTTTAGAAATGCAATGATTGTGCGGATTTTATTTCAATTCAATTCAAATCGGTACCTTACAGTTAGCAATTAAATGCCATATGGTAAAGGGAGGAGGGTCCCACCCAAAAAAATGAAATTTTTCTTGGTAAAAATTCACATTATTTTAAGTAAAAGTGCGATTTTTTAGTTAAAAACGCATTTTTTTGTTGTAATAAAAATGTGATTTTTTTAAGGTAGCTTTTTATTTCTATATCACCTGGGTCAATTTTCAGCTCTTGTATACGTTCTGTATAATACTGGCGTTTCTAAATATGTATATGGCCAAAATAGTCCACCCCAAAATTCTGAACCATATCCCCCCCCCCCCCCCAAATGTGATGCTATACGTGTAATTTTCATTTACTTTTTCCAAGAGAAAGAAACTTATATATACGTATATAAAATTTAGAATTGATGTGAATTTTGTCAATTATACTCGATCTTCTATAAACTCCTCCATTAACGATGGCACTGCTGTGAATCATGAAGTATTCGCTTATAAATGATGTGTTCGTCATGCGTTAAGAAGCTCGTCACGATGTTCATTTTAACCTCATGCTCTTATAAAAACTTGCGATCATATTTTTATGGATTCGCTTGATAGCATCAAATTTCAATGCAGTCAAAATAAGTAACGTGTTAACTAAATCAAGCACGGTTACACCAAAAATAAGAAATGCTTCAAAGAGGTAACAAATTCTATGAAGAGGAAAGAAGAATATCCAAACTGGAAAGCTTGTATATTATGCCCTAAAATGGGTTATAATTACATGTTAACTGTCATAGAAATTCGTGTGAAACTAGTGTATATAATAGAGGAGAATGGCTTATGCAAGGTGTAAAGACATTATTGCTAAAAACAAATTGGCAACTTGCTGCATGTAAACTCTCCAAATTGGTGTTAGAATACAAGAGAAGTTTTTTTCTGGGATTCCAATCAAGACAAATAAAAAATTCATGCATAATGCAAAGTAATGCAAGAATAACAAAACGAATGGAACATACATAAGCATAAAATTTACAAAAAAAATGATTTTCCAAAAACACACGACGAATCCAACATGAAAATCGATAGAGATTTCACCTTAGAATTTTGGGCATGGCTTCAAAAAGCTTTTATAGGAAAACATTTAAAATAACGCTTAAACATACGGTTACATCATTTTAAAATTGTATCATTTATTTTTAATCTAGAAAATATTAAAAGTTCTACATGTTCCATATTTAGCTATGTATTGGATAATAATAAAAAAGTAGAAAATTCTTAGAAAATTCTGAATAAATAGGGATGAATTATTAAGGTTTATAATTTATTTTTCAAAAAACGCCTGATTCATTAATGATAGATGATTTAAAATATATACATTTGCAGGTACAGGGTTAAGAGTGCCGTTAAAACAACAGTAAATATGAATGGTTACATATATAAGAGTTCCAAAAATTATATATAATTTAAGTAAAACTTCGACCAAGTTTGAATGTTACATAGAATACAGTGGAACCTCGCTTAACGAGCACCTCGCATAACGAGTGATTCGCATAACGAGCAATATAAATTTTTTAAAAAT